>BQNB010070366.1:0-33146 GCA_026074375.1 Tanacetum coccineum
AAAGATAATCCCACTCCATCTTCTGATTTTGTGACCAAGTCTTCCTCCACATCTCTTAACTTTTTCTTGGAGGAGACTACCACCTTTGATAATTCTTTACCCGAATCTGAAACTTTCTGCTTTAATCTGGAAAAGATTAGTAGTGGCAGTCCCACTTCTTATTGGGATTTATCTCTTCCAGATTATGAAGCATTCTTTTGTAATAGTGAGCCCGATTCGGGAAATTTCACTACGGATGTGGTGGAGGATATTTTTGATAATCCAACAAGAGAACCAAGAGTTCATGTGCCTAATATTTTACCCACCCATCGCACCCTTCAACTGGATTTGGATTTCATTCTTTCTAATGATTCCCTCGGATCCGACCTTGCAGTTTCTTTTCCTTCCGGAACTAGAAACAAGATTTTCGATCCAAGGATATTCGTTGAAGTCCAATCCAAGAGATTTCTATCAACAAATGAATTTTCTATCTCATTCATGCATGATCCTCTTTCTCTAGTGTTTAGCACTTTGATCCCATTTTCATCCGAAAATGAGGATAAAGTTTTCAATCCTGGTATTCTTGGTTCAAATGAGGAAACATCTCCTCATCTCTTATCTCATCGGGGCTTTAATCCTTCAAAGATCATTTCTGATTTTTTTGAAAGCCCGATGATGATTTCTAGAGGGGACATTCCTATCTTGGATGTTCGGTTAACAAAAATAAGCGCTTCGTGGGTGGCAACTCATGCTTATCCTAGTATAATGATAATAGTAGTAATGAATAAGTGTTTTGTGATGTGAGGAGGCTCGCCTCTTTCTTTCTCGCGTGCTTGTGTTTTTGTTGTATGTCTAGGATTGCCCGGATTTTTGAAGCCTCTCGTGCTCGCGGTTTTTGTCCTTCGATCACTCGAGCTTCACATCCTTAGCTTTATTTTGGGAATCCAATATCCTAATCTAATCGACTAACGTTTATCTTTAAGCATACTTAATAAACGGCTTAGGATTTATGTAGAGACCCTTCTTAAAACATTAAGGACAATGTTTAATTCTAGTATGGGGGGATCTATCGATTTGATTGTGCCTGTTGTCGTTGTTTTCACGTAATCTTGTTTTTACAACCAAAATACCAAAAAAATTAAAAAAAATAAAAATTTTCAAAAAAAAAATAAGTGTTTTGTCACAATTTTGACTTTCCTGCTGGGTAGAATAAGAATAAATTTTGACTCGATCGAGCGTGTTGAGCTCTAACTTGTTCCTTAACTTTTAGACTAAGCATTTGTGGAAATTTGCGAAGAATAAGAAATGATAGAGTTAAGTATGAGTTGGATGCTAAACAAGGATTAGTTGGAAATCTTAAGAGCTCATAAGTGTAACCAGACTAATAATACGTGCTCTTTTCGGAAAATTAAACTTAAATCAACAATTTTTAAAGTATGGATGATATCAATAATTTTAGTTCAAATTTATACTTAAATTTTCTATAAAGAAATTTTCTCTATATCTTGATAATATAAATAAAAAAATGGAAAAAATTAAAAAAATGAGTAATAATTATAAACTGTGGACTGATAAAAGTTTGCTGCATCTTGCCGGCTCACAACCGATGTTGCAGCCTTCTAAAAGGTCGAGGATTTCATTAGTTTAATGGATGTGTAATTATATTAAGTGTAGTAAACGTGAATTAATAAATATAGGGAAAATCTCTTTTTCTTAAATTTAAATATGCTTTTGAACTAAGACTATTACATTTTAAGTTGTAATTTTATGTATATACGAGAAATCCAAGGGTGTTGAAACCGAAGGTCCGTGAGTCCCGATACTAGTCTCTGTGGGGTGTCAAAAGCCTGGTCACTTAGCCGCAAGGTTGGGATGTGCCGAGACGAAAGTCGCTACATGGGATGATCTCGCCTTCAAACTCATTATTCTTGGGTGGAACGTGACGCATAGAAATTTTGCAAAACGTTGATCTATGGTTGAAATTCGAAATAAGCACACTAACCTAAGATATAATAATTGTCGGGAGTGAAAAGTTCACAAGTTACAAATATGAGTAGTGTTAGCATCTTAACTTGTATTTAACGGTGATTTCGTTTTAAGCTTGGTTTGGAATAAGTGAAAAGTCGGGAACGATGAATTTATCCTTTTTGGGGCATTTTAGGATTAAAATGCGTCTTGTTCTATGATCCCTAAAGTTATAAAAATAACGAAAGTCAAATATGTTAGTTAGTTGCTTAAAAAGAAAAATACAAAAATATTAGTGGTAGTTAGTGTAAATATAAAAAATGGTCAAAACGGGGCTTTTCAAAGCTTTTGATTCTTTAATTCCCCTTGATGAACACTTAGCTACTTTTTGAGGTAATTAGTCGAGGGGGATTGAGATTCTTAGTTTTCTTAAGTGTTTACTTGTAGCATTGCGTGAGGACACGACAATATCTTAGTATGGGGGATTTTGGTATGTGTTTAATTACACATACCATTTACCTAGGAAAACGGACTTAAATGACCAAAAACGTACCAAAAATACATTGTATTTGTATGTTTTTACTTATATTGTGCAGGAAACGGATATCTAAGAAAAGGACAAAAATCCAAGTCAAAACGGACAAAACCGAGCACGGAATGGAAAAGCGTGAGAAGTCAAAGTCAACCAAAAAGTCAACCCCGACAAAGTCAAAATCAAAGACGGAGCCGAAATCGAAGGAATACTTAATGGGCCAACCCGCACCCATCTAATGGGTCGGGTCAGCCCATTAAGGTATTATATGAAGACTTAATAAGCCTTATAACTTTAAAAAACCAAATCCTAGACCAAAACAGCCACTTAACACTCGTTAAGCCCAACCCCTTTTACACCAAACGACCGTTAGTCCTTTAGTTAGTCACAAAGGACCATCCATGCAATAACTCAATACAACCTCAGGGACTAAAGTTGTTAATTCCCAACACTTTTACACCATCAAGGACTGTGGGTGCAAACACATATAACAAGATTAAAGGCCAAACTTGCCAAATCCCTAAACCTTTACCCTGCTCACCACAAAACTATAATCTTCCCGCCATCCCAAAACCCAAACACTATTCATACTTCATCTCAGTGCCCCATGTAACTCCTTCGACAAATACACTCACCCTATCCTCTACCCCATATCAATGGCGCAATTGCCACCTTGGCATCCCCTTTAACACTTCGTCAAAAGAATAGGACAAAAGATTAATGGCTCAGATCATATGGCTTGGGTAACAAGATGAAATGAAGGGCTTGAATGAGGCTTACATTTTCCTCTCACAACAAACACAACAAGCATAACTCAAGAGTTTAGTTTTTTATATAAATAGTTTAGGCTTTCATTGTAATAGACAGTTAGTTTTAGGTTTTAATTTTTATGCTTTATTTTACAGCTTATTTACTGCTTATTGTAATTTTCTTTTGATTTGATAAGCCAGTCTTGTAAATATTTTCAAGTATTAATGAAATTTAGCTTTTTCTTAAATTCTGTCTTAATATTTCAATTTTAATCTTCTTATTATGCAATGTGTTTTCCTTTAAAGCAAACTCAATAAGTACTTATAATCAAATGTTTCTCAGATAAACTTTCTCATAAGTTTTTTTTGTTTTCCTATTCATAAATTCACCCAAAAAAGGTACCTTAGCTTATTCGGAAGATGAGCCAAAAGGGGAAGGGCTCATGGACCCCACCAGCTTATCTTTGATAATGAATCTTGTTGATTAAGCTCCTTAAGAGCATTTCTAGCCTTGTTTAAGAAAAGGCATTAGTAAGTTCACTTTTTCATTTTTAAGCTTATTTTCTGTTGCTTATTGTATTGCTTATTCTTTAGCTTATTTCTGCTTATTATCTGTTTAGAATAGCTTATTATCACTTGTCATAGTTATTTAATGCTTATTGTGCTTAGTTGATAGTTTAAATTTCATTTGATTGAAAACTGTCCAAAATTAGTCAAAGTAACTTAGTTAGCTTAGCTTATTAATAATAGTTTATTCCTTAGAAATATTTGCTTATTTGTCTTAATGATTCATTATGCTAAAACTGTTTTCACCTTTTGAAGCTTAGTTAAGCCTGTTTTAAGCTTAAAATTAGAATTTCAGATTTTAAAGAGGTGTTTGGCATAAGGTACAAAATGGGTCAAAATGGTTGTTAAACTGTTATAGGTCATTAATCCAACTCTGCCTAGCTCTTTTAAGTAGATTTAATCAGTTTTTATAAGTTTCTTAAGTTAAGAATTAGTTTTAAGTTATTTTCTATAAGATATATAAATCTGTGGGTTTGAATTCCTTTCAAATTGTTTGTACTTGATTTTTGTTTAAAAGTCTGTTTTAAGGTCTTATTCTTTCTTTCATTTTGAGTTAAATGCAGTATGATAGGTTTTTGTTAAGTATGTTTTAGTCTTGTGGTTTTATATAAAATCTGTCAAGTGTATTTCAAGTTTTAAAAATTTAAAACAAGGCCACTTTTTAATCTTAATTTTAAGTTAGTTAATATTAGTTTTAGAATATGATTTTTATAGTATAAGTTATTTATAGTATGGATTTTATCTGTTTGAGCTTATTTCCATTTTAACCATCTTTTACAAGCTTATTTTTAAAGCTGCAAAAAGCCATTTTGTCTTTTAAAAACTCAGCATGCACTGAGTAAATAGCCCTTTTCATGTGCCTTTTTCATAGCTTAAATGTTTTTCAAATTCCTTTTTCTTTACTGCTTATTGTAGCGCATATGATAAGCTTTAAGGTCATACAAGTCTTTAAGCCACAATGATCCTTTTTCTAGCTTAAATATAAGCTAGAAAAGTGTCCCTAGGGCTGTTTGGCTAACTGTTTTGGCAAAAGGCTTATTGGCTTTTATGACCTTCTCCGCTTGTTTTCTTTGCTTATTTTTGTTCTCAAATGCTTATTAGGGGTAGGGCATTATATGTTTTAGCTTATCTATCATTTTCAATTGCTTATTAGCTTTAATTTTTAGTCTAAAAGTTTAAATTAGTTTAAAACCTATCATAGAGGTAATCTGTCTTTAAATGCTTTTATGTGCTTGTCTGCTTAATTTTTTTTTCTTATTTATGTTCATAAATGCTTTTTAAGTTTAACTTGTTATCTGTTTTTGTTTAATTGTCTTTGCTTTGTGCTTTTTATGTTTAAAATAAGCCCATAGTTTAGTCCTTAGTTACTTAGTGGCAAAAAACTTAAACTGTCTCTCTCTTTTGCTTATTACTAGCTTATTTCTGAGTTCTGTAAAAAGTTTCTTTTTTAACGTTGTTTATTTTTGCTTATTCTAGCTTTTTGCAAAAAGAAAATTAAAAGAAATGTTTGATAAAAAGGAAAGACCATGGGGGTCGAACCCATGACCTCTCTCTTTGCACACACACGTCCCAAACAACACACACACTAACCATCAGCACCAGTAGGGCTATCTATTATAGCCCTACACAATTTATTTCTTACACTCTTTTAGCCCTTTTTAGATTCAGCCCTTTTATAGCTTATTTCGTGCTTATTTCAATAAGCACTTTTTTCCATTTTATATTTCTTAGATTTTGCTCAGTTCAAACTACTTTTCCTTAATTTTTCAAATTTTTACAATTTAGTTTAGTATTTTTTATTAATTTTTTAAGTTAAAATTGTTTTTAATTCATATTAAATAAAATAAAAATCAAAAAATATAATTCTTTTTTTTTAATTTTATTTTATCATTTAGGACTTAGGAAAATTAAATTTGAGTTTGTAGGGTTAAAATTTTAAGTTTTAGTTTTTTAAAGAACGGTATTTGTTTCCCGTTAACGTTTTTCGCGTTTTTACATTAATTGCTTTCGTTTCTAGTTTTCCTTTACTTGTTTTTGCATGTTATTAGTAGAATTAGGAATCCAAATCCCAATTTGTTATATTCAAGCATAATTTCTCAAACCGACACTCGATTCTCAATTCACGCCTCGTCGGGAAACGACCCGGATAGTTTTTTTAGGTTTTTGCTTTGGATAAGAGTGAATACTCTTTTAAAAAGCTTCTTGGATTTCTTATCATTGATATTTTTCGTTACTTATTATATTTATATTATATATATTTATTATATATTATATATTTTTATATATAGTAAAGAATTAGCGATCAGAATCCTTTGCTCAACAACATCTTGGATGTTCCTCCTTGGCCTTCAAACCCTCAACCACTTCAAATTCATCCTTCTTTGGACATCACACTTTCTTTATCACCAATCACTCCTCTTGACCACATTCATGATGTTCCATCACCACCATCTCCAACACAACCTCAACCACCTATCATGTGCCACCCTCTCTACTACAACTACCATGACTATCATGGATCCACTTGCATTTGTTGCTCTCACAACTGAAACCTTTTCTTAACTTTAAGAGATGAGATGAACATCATGTTGGCTCATCTTGAATATCTTTTCACTACCGTAATTACCTCACACTTTCCACCTCTACCTTGAAAAGTCTTCAAATTTTTTCATAAATGTATCACCTCAAACCTTTTGCTCAAAAAAAGTCATTTTCTATGAATCATGAATCATTTAGGACTTATGTTGTATTGTTTCTCTTTATTGTGTATTAGTTCTAGTCTTATTTTGCATGAATGTATTAGTTGGATGTGCTATTGTATGAGTTTCTTGTTGGTTGAATGAAACTCTACATGTGTTGAATGAAATCTCTTTTTAATTTAAATTGCATGTATTGCTATGGTGTTATGTTTGAGAGATATTTGTCTTGCACTTGCTCTTCTAACCTTGTTTTATAGCAAATAATTTTTGTAAGATCGATCCATTGGTGCCGCGAACAATGGGAGGATACATCAAGGGGGAGTCTTGATATCGTCGATTTATTTCTTCCTTCAACAACTCGACGATCATCCTTTTTGAATTCGACAAAAAGGAGGAGAAATGGAACACAACTCATTTAATAATTTGGCATCTTTAATTTTATTTAAAATGAGTTTATATTTTGTCATTGTCAAAAAGGGGGAGATTGTTAATACAAATAATGTCTAAAAACGTTATTTATATTTTTCGACCTCTCAATGTTTTGATAATAACAAAATGTAAAAACTTTTACGATAAAATTAAACGTTTATAAATTATTAACCGTATAATTCCATTTCTAAGATTAGTGATCAGTTAAGGTATGAACAAACAAATCATTAAGCATGATTAGTGATCAAGAAAAAATCTTTTTTAAACCTCACTTTTATTCCACAAAAGTGTTTTCACAAAATTAATTATAGAAAATATTTTCTAATTAAAAGAAATGTTTTATTAAAAACTTAAAATTTTCCCCCCAAAACAAGTACAGCTAAGCTAGATAAATCTTCCCTACAAAAAGACAAAAATTGGAGCGTCAGTCTAGGGGCGGCCCCATTAGGGCCTAGGCGGCCCCCAGATATATTTGGGACCGCCGGGACCGCCTTTAGCTGACCGTTGGGAAATGCTGGTTGTAAATACTTCACTCTCTCTTTCAGAAAATTAGACCTCTTAGCACAAATTTTCTCACACTTCTTTCTTCCTCTAAAAACCTTCTTTCTGTCACTAAATATCTTGATCACTAACATCTCTTGATTTTTCATTGATCTAATCTCTTCTTCTCATCTCAACCCTCTCATTCAAGTGCAAGAGAAGAACACTCGTATTCGCCAAGAAACGAAGTGTTAATTAGTGATCTTTCCTCATTTCTTCTAAGTATCAAACCTCCATTGTAATTATATTGTGTGATTGTGTGATTCGGATATTGTATAAATCCGATAGTGTAGATCTAGTGATCGTGTAGATTGGTTCTAGTTAGGATTAGAACTCGACATTTAGCTTAGTGTCGGAAAATAACATAAGCGGCGTATAAACGATTTTCTCTGCCTGAAGGGAGCTTGTTGACATAGTGAAATCTCGAGTCGGATACTCGGGGAGTGGAGTAGGGCGAAGAAGAGCTTCGTAGCCGAACCACTATAAATCTTAGTGTCTTAGTTTGATTGTTCTTTCTCTTATCTCTTTACAATGTTTATATATATATATATATATATATATATATATATATATATATATATATATATATATATATATTGCATATCGTTTGTGTTATCATTACAAGTAGATAGATATATTGATTAGTTCGTATTGTTGATTGATTGAACATTAACTCGAATCTAATAATTTTGGAAGTAAAATTTAAAATGGTAAATAAACGTGTAAAATATTAAACCCCCCCCCCCCCCTTCTAGTTTCCACAACGTGTACTAAATTTATTATCCATATGGTACCTAAACTTTACATTTCGTGTCAATATGGTACGTATATCGATTTTTCCACTGGTTTAACAGTCTAAATGCTTACGTGCCATCCAACTAATAAAAATACTATTGTTGTACTAGTACAGTCGTCACTCCCACCTTCCTCTTTATATGAGCCAAAATTTATCCACATTTTTTAACCCTAACTTTTTCCCTAAATAA
The DNA here is from genome assembly GCA_026074375.1 of Tanacetum coccineum. NCBI lineage: Eukaryota > Viridiplantae > Streptophyta > Magnoliopsida > Asterales > Asteraceae > Tanacetum > Tanacetum coccineum. The sequence continues at coordinate 8,447 of BQNB010070366.1, forward strand.
AAACCCTAATTCCTAAATCAATTAAAAGATGTCTTCATCATCATCTAGATCAAATTGGATCCGACCTATTCTCACTCATTACTTTTGTGATCTCCCCGTTGTTGATAGAACCGCATGCACCCCTGCAAACCCAGCTAGACATTTTTTGTGCTGCCCTAAACATAGTGTAAGCCAAGCATTAATCTTTTAGTTATTTTCATTGTTTTCTTTCTAATTTTGTTTACAATTATGTCACATTTAGGAATCAGGCAGCCAATGCAGATTCTACCACTTTCTTGATCCTGAGATCCGTTATGGTTACTATAGAAATGAGATGCATAATCTGTATATTCAACTCCAACAAGCAAGGAGAGAATGCTATGTTGCGGAGGTACACCTAAGGTCAAGAATTCTATTGATTTGGGAAAGTTAGAACTGAATGAGAGATCTGTGATTGAGGATTGCTACAAGAAAGCAGTTGTTTTGTTTATTATGGTGGTGTTTGTTATGTACTTCCTAACCAACTGAATGTTGTGGTGGTTGTGGTGGTTTTAGGGATGGTTTTTGGGATGTAATTTATAGGTTTAAGCTTGGTTATGTAATGGTGTAGGAATGTAATCAACGTGACTTATGTATTAATCTTTATGTAATCTAATGAAGGTATTATGTAATTGTTTATGTTCTTATTTACTGCAAGTCAATTGGGTAAAAGCAGAATAGTCAATTGGGTTAAAATTTGGACAACAAGTTTAATACATTAAGGAAAAGTTACATACCACATTTGAATAAACTCCCTCCTTTGATTTGCTATCCTCTCAGATGGTCCTCTTTCTTCCTCCTTTGATTTGATATCCTCTCAGATGGTCCTCTCCATCCACCAGCACCTCTCTTTCTATAAACTCCTTTCTTTTTTGCCTCCTCAAGAACCCTTTCATCATCCTTTCTTCTAGCTTCTCTTTATTTATTCGCTTCAGTAAATCAAGCAAGTGCTAATGCAATTTCAGCATCAACAATTTCAACACCCATACTCTGCCAAATGGAATACAAGTTAGATCTGCAAAATTTGGATATGATTCAATTGGATATGCAACAACAATATCAAAATTATACATGTTGTTCCACACAATTTAAGATTCCAGTAAAGCTCTGATTTGGATCTGCAAAGCTTAGATCTGCTGCATTTGGATCTGCTAAACTAGGATCTGCAGAGCTTGGATCTACTGCACTTGGATCTGCTGAACTAGGATCTGCAAAGCTTGGATCTGCAAAGCTTGGATTTGCTGCACTTGGATCTGCTGAACTAGGATCTGCAAAGCTTAGATCTGCTGAACTAGGATCTGTATTTGGTGGGTTAAATGGCTGATTTATAGCCTGTTGACTTTTCCTACCAGGTTTCCTTTTCTCTTGTTGTGGTTTTAGTCTTGTTTGGTTGTAACATCTTGCTTTGTTATGACCTTTCTCCTAACAGTTTGAACATGTCATGTATCTACCTGCCCTAGAGAGTTGATTAACTCCCTTAGTGATAGGCTTTATCCTGTTCTTCCTAGGCCTACCTGGCATAATCCTCTTCTTGGGGGTAATGGTGGTGGATTTTCAGACTTTACCCATATTGAGCTACCACCTACTGGTTTAATAAAATGACTATAAACATCAACCCAATCTGTTTGCTATACAATAGGACACCCCTTTACCAGGATCTTGATTTAATGCATTCAATTTGACACTAACTGAATGATTACAAGATATTGAATGATAACAATTCCTTATCCTTGGCATAGTACATGTCTTTATATTTAAATTTACCCTAAACATCTCATTTGCTTTCCTAACCTCCAATAACTGTTGTCCACAAGGAACAACCTGCCAATACCTTTGGTATTTTTAATCATACTTTCTCAGCTCCTTTTTAAGGCAGGACATATATATTCATTTAAGTTCACAGCCTTTTGATTCATAGTAACTATTCTTTGCATTAAGTAAACTCTAATTTCTTCTAGCATTGATATAATGGGTTTAGTTCTAGCAATTCCTATAGCACTATGGTATGATTCTGATATACCATTTTCAAAAGCAGCACAATCCTATCCATTTGAAAATAAGCTCTACACCATGCCTTAGGGTCCTTTTCATTAAAATCATAGGGCAAGTAGGGAGGTCATTGTTTTTTAATCAGTTCCAAACAATGTACCTGTGAAGGTAGAGGTGGATAAGCACCGCAGAACAAAGACTTGTAGTGTAGCCCATTCAATTTCTTTTTGAAATTTGCATAGATGTGCGTTGTACACAGTCTATGCTCAGCATGTGGGAGTAATTTTTTAATTGCTTCAATCAGACCCTGTTGTTCAAAAGTAGTTAGAAACATTGCTTATTAATATAACCAATTCATAAAGGATATAACAAGGTAAATCATACCTTATGACCATCTGAAAGGATTGTTAAATATTGCGCCGATGGCAGGTTAAAATAATATCCTAAGTTTACTAAGAAACCTATAACCTATTGCTCAGAGTTCCTCAATGCTGTTCACGCACTGCCCCAAGTCATTGGAAACATCTGGTTGTTAGAATACTTCCCATAGCTGTCAACAATTCACCTCTACAAGTGGATTTTAAAAAATAGCCATCCAGTCCAATGACTCTTCTGCACGATCCTCCCGAGTCCCTCTTTTTTTAGCTATTATAAAAAGACATGACATACTTCTCAATAGTAACATATGAAAGACATAATTTAGAATGATACATTAAAAAATGTGGGACAAAAGTATTATACCTTTGAAGCAAATGTACATCCTTTTTGAACTGAGTTTTCCCATCATCCATAGTGTCAACATCTAACTAAACTGTTGAACCAGGGTTTGTAGACAAGATCTCATCTTTGTAATTATTATCTTTCCATAATGGGTCTATCAGGACTCTTTCAAGGATCATAATGAAACTGTCCTCTATGCTTTACCCCTTCCAACCATGATTATACACTTACAGTAATAAAAAATTATAGGGATATTACACCCATAAAAAATGATCACAAACGAAAACCCTATATTATAGAACAACAAAGATTTACAATACAATGCTTTACCCAGAAAATAAATTGCGGGAATGTTCAATCGCAAAATGACGTATTAACAGTGGTTATTCTCGCTAGGATAGTACGTGGAGTCCACAGGGATCAAACCTGAGGGATTATTATTGAGTCTCGTGCCAAACTGCGTCGGTCGTGGCCAACTGCACGACCCGTGCCAAACTGCGCGGGGTACAAACATACACACTCAAGATACAATAAGACACACATACCCAGGTCCAAGTTTATAATTATAATGAGAGGAGAGTATTTAGTTGTCTGAAAACTTGGTTTATGTTTACTTAATCTTAACGATGTGGGATAAGCTTCAGACAAACTCAACAATCTTTCCTAATTGTGGCTGATCACGTGCTACTCATCGCCGTCTCAAGTAATCTCTGTATACTTCAAACCACCTTCGCCCTTTACAATGCTACTGTCTGACCTTCCTATTTCTCCATATATACTATAACATGCCACTAAACGCCAAACACATGGCTTGGTAGGATTTCAGATTCTAGGGTATCCTGTATCTAATCATCATTAAACTGGGTATAACTCTCTATCTCTATGTTATGACCCATCATCATTCTTTATTCTCTTCTTGTTTATTGCAATGCTCTAATCGCAATAGAAAGACTTTAATATATATATTTTTGAATTACAAAAATGAGACGCTTCAACTTAAATAAATATACTCAAAAAACTCACTTCACAAGTTTTTCTCACCTCTCGTTCGATTATACAACTGACATAAACTAGACTTCACTTGATTGTTTACTACACCATCTTTAAGACATAACCAAGCACTGCTTCTCAGAAGTATCTAATCCTTCTATTGAATGCGCTTCGCCAATTCTCCTCAATGCCTAACACTGGTTTTTGGACCCCTCATGTTTCTGATGCTCCCACATGGGCTCTTAGTGATTTTGAACTCAAACTTGCTACTAACCCATGCCTGCAAGGTTCTTCTGGGAATGGCTACTAAACCTCCTGGACTCTCTGTCTATATTTAACTTTACATCTTTGCATTGTTTATCGTAACCTCACAATGTCAATTCTCCACGCTATTATGCCAAAATATTGACTAACCAAACACTATGTTCTTTGTTCTTCTCGTAATGGGCTCTCCTCCAAGTTGTATGACTCCTTCTTCTCAAATCCTCGTCTCTTGATACCAACCCCTTCTATATCTGATTTTACACCCACCAAAGGATAACTAACAAATTAACAACACAATTAAGAACACAAAGAATATTAAACAAGGCTTTAAAGGAAGATTAAAATGCAAAATGTAAATTTGTGACACAAGATATCACGTGGTATCAGTAATAGGATAGTCGTTGGCAGTCCAATGGAATCAAACAGAGAGATATTATTAAGATTTTGTCCTCATAACTGCACTTGGTCGTGCCTAACTCTGTACGACCCACGTTACCAAAAACCACGGGGTACAAAACATACACACTCAAGTTACAATGAGATACACACAACCAGGATCCAAGGTTTAACAAATTTCTATGAGAGGTGTTATTTATAAGTTTAAACTCGTCTTAGTTTATCTTATCTTACAGATGTGGGATAAGCCTTCACAACTCAACAAAAACTTTTCTCTAACATCTGCTACCATCTGCCTATAACTAATCTTAGGATTTTTAAAACTTCTACTACAAACTTCTTTGCTATCCACTTATAAGTAACTAATGACCCCAAATTGAAATTTATGGAACCTGTGTGAGTAGGAACCAAGGTGTTAATTTGGAAACTTGCCTCACTTTGAATCCCATCTTTGCCAATATATAAACGAACAACCTTTATGTGCTAAGATCTGTAACATTTCATGTTTTCAGGTCATTTTATGACTTCAATTATTCCATTATTTATTTTTAGGCTTTTACGCGTTTACTTTTACTTTTTATTGTTTAGTTCAATCGCGTAAACTAAAAACCAACAATCAACGTAAACGAGCACCAAACAAATAAAAGTTTATGTCAAGCAAGCATTATATTATTTTTACAAAAGTAAAAATCATTATTTTTATATTTTTATTTTTTATTGGTTACGTAAAACGTTTGAGTTTTTCGTATAAATTGCATGTCAGGCATACACGGATGGCACCAAATAAACTATCTATACTTAATCAAATACCCACAATGTATACCACAACTCAAAAAACATTGACATAATTACTTTATAAAAAAACCATATACATATATAGGCCCTTTATATATATCTATATATATATTATATATATAAATATGATTTAGATATATATATATATACTATATATTATCATTATTATATAATTATATATATAACACAAAGATATTTATTTTTGACTTTTGTAAACTAACATGTGTTAATAAGATTTTCAAGAAACCTTCTTCTTACATTACCAACCTATCTTACACATTCCATACTTTCTTACACTAAACCGCTCCCCCTCATGGGTCTCTTATACACTAGTCATTCAACTTCTAACCCATGGTTAAGTAGTGGTGTTTTTAGTCTAGTTAATTTTGCTATAAAAGGGTTTCTATCTGCATTTCATTTCTTACCAAGTACAAGTAAACAATGTAAAATCCCTCTCCTTCTTATGCATAGTCCACAGGCTCACTCTATCACACCTCAAATAATTTATAGTTTAATTTCTCAAGCGCGTTACAAGTGTACAAGGGTTGATATTAATCATATCTAAGGTGTTACAAAGGGTATTACAAGCTTGGTTGGGTGTTTATAAAGGTTTATACAAGTGAAGGAAATTAAGGTTTTCATTGAGAAGTTAGGGTTTTCTATCTAGTATTAATGGTTAATATTTGGGGTTTGATTGTTTGTATCATCTTCACTCTTCATCTTAAGGTCTTCTATAAACTCTAATCTCCTCAAATTATTCATTTCATATTTTATATAATGTTTATATTGTTAATCATCACCTAGAATATTTTATACATGTTTATAAAATATTACAAGTTTATGTAAACTCAAGAAATACTTGTTTATGGCTAAAATAATGTTAAAAACATGAGAATATGTTTTACTTATGGATTTACAAGCAATTGATAAATTTACATAATTTATGGTTATTTATTTAGTTTATATAAGTTTTTTATAAGTAAGTAAATATAATGGACTTGTTCTTGGACAAACTTTGGACTATATTTGTGGCACAAATTAGAGGAACTCAGATATATAAAGATGTATAATTACGAAATTTAGAGGATTGTATGCAATTATGTAAGTTTTAAAATCTTATAAACAATTTTATAAGCTGTTACAAAAAACCATCACCGGTTTTAATATTCAATAATATAACAATTTCATTCTCTATTTTATTTAAAATAGTACATTGCAAGATGAAAACTAATACATATAATGAACTTATAAAATCGGGAGAGTTTAACGAAGATGAAGTTAGGCTATTTACAAGGTTCACGATTAAAATAGTATTTTTATAAAAGTAATTTTTATTAATAATACATTGCTGTTCATAACAGTAAGTTTGGGGAAATATTTTATTAGGATAGAACTTTTAATACGATTACGTTGCATTAAATATCACTAAGAAAAAAACCAAATAAAAAGAATGAGTTATGATTTTTACGAGATTTCATCAACGATTAATTTATATAAAAGTAGTTTTTTTCATAATATTACAAAATCAGTAAAAGGTTATATGTTCATCAGTAGCTTAAATAGTTCATAAATGTATTATTTTGATTAGATTTCTAATACGAAACCTAGTGTGATCTTTGTGGAAATTAAATAAGTATTAAAACGCTGGTTTCAAAACAAGAGGAAATATGGCTTTCTATGAACTTATTCATTGACATGAATAGTTGTTGGTTGATTTTTATTAATAAACTTTTATAAACCAATGTAGGTCATTAACTTTTTTAATTCTTCGTATACATGTTTTTAAACTTTTTAAATATTATTTTACTTGTGCGGATTGAATCTATTTAAATAATTACGTTTTATATATAATAAAATTAACATATAAATAAGTATTTTTAGCAATTAATAAATTGTTAGACAAGTACACCATTTTTACCACTTAAAATTCATATGTCGTGTAACATATTGAAAGCATCATTCCATCAAAGCTAGATGTTAATCCTTGAGATTGGAATGAAACTTCACTTAGAATTTTAGGATAAAACAAACGACATTGAAATAAATGGTTATTAATATAAACGTATGCGGAAATAAAGTCTAACACAATGCAATATATAAGGCATAATGTTGTTTGTGTACAACTGATGCTAGAAAATAATCAATTCTAGTTGAAGACGGATTTCATCATTTATGATAAATCTGCTAACTAGATATGCTCAGCTAAGAGCATTGTTGTATTACACATTAAAGAATGAGAATACTTTACATTTGAAGAAATTGTTAAGATGACTGTCTGAGATAGGTATGTTGTTGAATTCAAATACCCTATAAAAGGTACTATTACCTTGTCCTTACTATGACTCTTGCAATAGTATGCACGTGAACAATAAGACACTCATCTTATTATTCAAATCTTTCATAACTATGTGAATTTGAAGCAAGTGTTCAGAAAGTTTACTCAGATAACTATTTAGCTGTCTTGTAAAGAAAAGGTTGAGAATGTTAGAAACATTAGATTTCAACTTGCTAATTAGTTTCATGCATATCTGTTTTAGTATTTAGATAATTGGGATTGTAAGACAATTTTTACTTTCTGATGAATGAAGATACGTGGTATTTGTCATTCATTCATATAATAATTGTTATCCTATATTTGCATGTTTAATCCTTGAATGATTTTATCATTCTAAATATATCCATTGTTAGTTAACAATATGGGAATATTGTTATGTAAGGCAAATGTGAGTGTTGGCTATATTCTTTGAATATATGGATTGTTCCCGCCAAACTCATGTGTATTCACAAAGGATGCATATTGGATACCCCAACCTTCGAATATTTATTTTGGATCCTCGCCATGAGTAAATGTCGAAAATGGTTTAAAAGTCGTCCTTAGACTTGAGATGCAAGCAAGTTCTGCATGTGTAGATATCACTTTTTGATTATAAGTCAAACGCTATCCGGAATAAGGTAATCATAAAGACTATTTTTGAAAGTGATGTGAAGCAGCATCTACAACACTTGTAGTCAATAAAGAATTTGTTCCTTCAATTGTTTAAATTGCATAAAGATACCATGGCACCTCTCCAGATAATTGTATGGCCGTACCCAAAAGGTAATGCAAGATGATTCTTGATTACATTTGGTATATCTGAATTATTTCTATAACGAGAAACATAATGTTAAACTATATGGAATGTGTTAGGATTCATATCCATGGTTTAACGGTATCTGAAACAAAGGGATGATGATTAAGCAAGAAATTAATTAACCTTTAAATAGCTGAGATGATTTTTGAAACTATTATCTCATAATATTTCTAATGTAAACATAATTGTGTGGGTTGCTAGACTTTGCCAATTATAGGTGTAAGTGTTATGTGCTACTCTAACTCCCAAGTGGGAGCTGTTGGATTATGGTATTTGGCTAGCACGTATACATTACGAATATGTGAGCCTATTGGGGGCACACACGTTAAGACACAAAGAGTACGTTTATTATGTAATTAATATATATACTTGTTATATATTTATTAAATATATAATATGTTCCACGAAATATATTTAACGGATTTTTAGTTTAACCGTTAGACGTTATAAACTAATTAACATACGTTAAATAAAAAGAGAAGGACCTAAAGTGTCGATCTTGGAAAGTGTGAGATTGCTAGACAATAACTTGGAGTAGGGAACAAGCTGTAGTCTAAGGTTTGTGCACTATATAAAAAATCCTAGAATGCGCTTGTTTGGGTCGTCCCATTAGAAAAAAAAGAAAACATCCCTAACTGATTTTTTATTTTGTTCGGTTCTCCTCCCACTCCTTACGACATTTATTATAATCCAAAAGCAAAATTGTTTCTTTTGGTTCTGTCATTAGGCAAAAAGATATAATACAATGTTTGCATGTATATGTTTCATTAACGCATGCATGTCATTAAGATTCACATGCATGTAATAAATATTACATCCACCGATTCTTTTTCCTTCTTTGTTTAACCTATTCGAACACTACTACACAAACTGGTTTTTCCCACGGTAAAATCCGTGGGAAATCCTGTGGGTAAGGGCCTTTATCCACGGATTTCCCACGGAATTATTCCGATGCAAAAACCCTCGTGGGTAAATATTTTGATTGTGTGAGCAACGTAGGAGCGATTGTGTTAGTCGCTTAATTCGTTTTCTTGATCAATTGGCTAAGAGGTACGCGTTTTCTATTTACTTCTTGTATACGTGTTAATCATATGCTATTACTAGATCCAATCTGCTGCGTACTCGTAGCTACTTGGTTAGCTAGATGATAAATCCCAATAGTCGCACGCACAATAGTATTTGTAATGAACATACCTTCTTACTGCATTTCTTGAAAATTAAAAACATCATTTAACTAACTGATTGTCTTTACAAAGAATTATTATCTATGGTATGTTTATGGGCTTGCCCACACTTATTAGTTTCTAGAATAATCATTAAATGATTATATATTACGGAGTATATATATATATACTTCATAGAGGGTTGAAACGATGTAGTTTTACCTCTATTAAGTATATTTGTCCCACTACATGAAAAATAAAGGCCCAATAGTGAAAAAAAATTGGCCCATGCCCAAAATCACTAAATAAAAAAAAATTATAAAATGTACTCTCAAACCATGCGACATGTTACAAAAAAACCTTAAACTTTTAGTTATTTGCGGCTTTTTTATATAACAAATTTTATTTATCAAATGCGTAACGTGTATCTACTGATTTATTCAAAAAAAAACCAGTGAAAAGATTTTTGAATTGCTAACAAAACGAGTCCAATATTGCAATGCTTCTCATGCACGTACGATTTTATAAAAAATGTTGAAGTTTAACATATATTTTTTGAAATAATAAAAAAATTCAAAACTCACCCCTAATAAAAAACTTTCGAAGCACACCCCTAAACTATCTAATAACTTTAAAATAACTCCATACTTTTTGCTGTTTACGTCACTTGGTTCAACCGATTTAACCGAAAATGTTAGAAAAATCTAAAACAAAACATACGCTAAATAATCCAAAAAAACACGCCCGTCGCAACGCCCGGGCCATAATTCAACTCGTTGTAATTTATTGAATGACAAGCAAATTATGATTCAACATGGTACACAGCTAAAGTTTCATATATCCTAAAAACCCCTAACAAAACATTCGACCCCTAACAAAAACACTAGTACATTTGTTTTGTCCTGTACAACACAACCAATCACTAAAAAACCTAAAAAAAATCAAACCCTACTTCACCATGACAGGTTCCGTAGCACCTATTACTATCACTGTATCTGATAAATTGCTTACCGTTCATAACTTTACTTTTATTGTTCTCGTTAAATTAGACGTGGACAAATTGAATTATTCTTCATGGGTTTATTTTTTTAAGAATCTTTGTAATGGTTCTAAGGCGATTAAACATATACTAGGCGAATCCATTGGTAACTTGTTGACTAGTGCTCCTCCTCCTTCAAACGCCGAAAATGAAGAGGAATGTGAGCTTGAAAAAGTAAGGTATAAACAAGGTTATTTATTGTACAAATCATGCATTCAGATTTACCATATTGTTGGGATGTTTTAGGGCAAGAAAAACGAAATTGAATGCCTTTAGAGGGAAACAATTTTCGAAGGGCATGGTTATCAAATTTAGCTCCACGGTCATAATGAAACAACTTAATTTCACATTTACACTAAAGTTTAACAAAATTATGAAATAACATAAACTGAGACAAAACATTAGACTTATTAAGCAACGGATATACCCACACATAATGAGAACAATGATCTAAAAATACAACATAATATTTAAAACCCGTAAAACTCGGAATTGGGGAAGTCCACAAATCCGAGTGAACAATATCAAAACGATACCTAGCCAAAGTATTAGAATAGAAAAATAAAGTCTCACGTGTTTGCCAAGCTGGCAAGCATGACAAAGTGTGGGAGGTATCACTTTACTACAAGAAATAAACCTACTAGTAATAAGACGACGTAACACGTCACTTCCTGGATCTCCAATTGTAGACGTCTTGAATTTTTGACGTCTTCTTTTTGAAGGGAGCCACCTCTTCGGCAAGAAAGTCGTCTCCAACGGGTACAGATAGATCACTCGAACCTTGAGCCGGAGAATAATCTTGACTACCAAAAAACGGATCCAAATCTTGTACGTCCTCAACATTAAAACGACTAACCGAATGATGTTGAGAAGTTTGATTGTACCGTTGGGTGGATGACTCGTATAACATTTGTGAACGACACATTTGAAATTTTTGTTGTTGTTATTACATTGGTTGGTGAAACAGAGGTTGGACCGGATTATTTAGATAAATAGGTTGTTGTTGTTGTTGTTGTTAGCATACAAAACTTGCACATTGAAAATTAATGGGTGGTGAGTGACCGAAACGATAATTGGATCCGATGTTGAAACGTTTTGTTGGCATCAGATTTTTGTGTTTTGGTTTTTAGATTTTTTGAGGCATTGTATTTGTTTGAGTTAAGAAGATTATAGTAAGATGTTGGGAATATAACACCCACGACAAAGGATCACACAACGAATAACCAAACAATTAAGAACAACAAACAAGGCCTACGGAAGATAAATAGCGGAATGTAAATCAACACAAGATATAACGTGGTATCCACGACTAAGATAGTCGTGGCAGTCCACGGGATCAAACCAGAGAGATATTATTAAGCTCTTGCCAAACTGCACGATCGTGCCCAACTGCACGACCCGTGCTAAGCTGCACGGGGTACAAACACACACACTCAAGATACAATGAGACACACACACCCAGGTCCAAGTTTACAATTACAATGAGAGGGATATTTATAAGTCTGAAACTCCTCTTCAGTTTACTTATCTTACCGATGTGGGATAAGCCTTCACAACTCAACAATCTCCCACTTGAAGGCTGATCACTTCACTCCTCTCCGTCTCAAGTAATCTCCGTAAACTTCAAACCACCTTCCCTTTAACAATGCTACTGCTCTGACCTTCATGTACCGTCGAACATACGAAACACGCCACTAACAATCACATGGATAGGAGACTTTCGTATACAAGCTATCCTGAACTAAACTTATAAATGGGTAATAACCTCTATATCTCTCTCGTAAGACACCATCCCCCGTTCTCAATTCTCTGCTTGTTTATGCAATTGCCTAATCCAATAGAAAAACTTAAAATAGATTTGTGATCACAAAATTGAGACGCTTCAACTCTCAATATCCTCACAAAACTCTCTCACAAGTTTTTCTCACCTCTCTTTGGATTATACAACTGTCATAAACTAGACTCTCACTTGACTGTTGCTACACCAACCGTAAGCACATAACCAAGCACCTGTCTTCTCAGAGCATCAATCCTTTATCTGATCTTCCACTATCCTCGAAGCTCCCACTATTTTCGGACCCCTAACTCGTATCTGAGCTCCCACTCGGGCTCTGAGTGTTTTCTGAACTCAACCCATGCTCTACAACTATGTTAATATCCTCTGCAGAATGTCTACTAACACCTCTTGACTCTGTCGATATTTAACTTCACGTCTTCTGCCATTGTTTATCGTAACCCGCAATGTCAATTCTACCACCGTTGTGTAGAATATGACGAACCAAACACAAAGACTTTGTTCTTCTCGTAATGGCCTCCTCAAAGTTGTATGATTCCTTCTTCTCGAACCTCAGCTCTGATACCACTTGTTAGGAAATTTACACCCACGACAAAGGATCACACAACGAATAACCAAACAAGTAAGAACAACAAACAAGGCATACGGAAGATAAATAGCGGAATGTAAATCGACACAAGATATAACGTGGTATTCACGACTAGGATAGTCGTGGCAGTCCACGGGATCAAACCAGAGAGATATTATTAATCTCTTGCCAAACTGCACGGTCGTGGCCAACTGCACGACCCGTGCCAAACTGCGCGGGGTACAAACATACACACTCAAGATACAATAAGACACACATACCCAGGTCCAAGTTTATAATTATAATGAGAGAGATATTTATAAGTCTGAAACTTGTCTTCAGTTTACTTATCTTACCGATGTGGGATAAGCCTTCACAACTCAACAATCTCCTACTTGATGGCTGATCACTTCACTCCTCTCCGTCTCAAGTAATCTCTGTAAACTTCAAACCACCTTCCCTTTAACAATGCTACTGCTCTGACCTTCCTATATCTCCAAATATACTAAACATGCCACTAACCAAACACATGGCTGGTAGACTTTCGATACAAGGTATCCTGAACTAACATCATTAAACTGGGAATAACCTCTCTATCTCTATGTTAAGACACCATCATCCATTCTTAATTCTCTACTTGTTTATGCAATTGCCTAATCCAATAGAAAAACTTAATATATATATTTGTGATTACAAAATTGAGACGCTTCAACTCTAAAAAAATACTCATAAAACTCGCTTACAAGTTTTTCTCACCTCTTTTTTGATTATACAACAGCCATAAACTAGACTCTCACTTGATTGTTACTACACCAAATGTAAGCACATAACCAAGCACCTGCTTCTCAGAGCATCAATCCTTCATCTGATCTTCCACTCTCCTCGAAGCTGCCACTGTTTTTGGACCCCTCACTCATATCTGAGCTCCCATATGGGCTCTAAGTGATTTGTGAACTCAACCCATGCTACTCAACCCATGCCCTACAAGGTTCTCTAGAATGTCTACTAACTCCTCTTGACTCTGTCTATATTTAACTTCATATCTTCTGCCATTGTTTATCGTAACCTACAATGTCATTAATACCACCGCTGTGCAAAATATGACAAACCAAACACAAAGTCTTTGTTCTACTCGTAATGGCCTCCTCCAAGTTGTATGATTCCTTCTTCTCAAACCTCGGCTCTTTATACCACTTATATGGATATTACACCCACGATAAAGGATCACATAACGAATAACCAAACAATTAAGAACCACAAAGAATATATGCAAGGCTTATAGAAGATAAATAGCAAAATGTAAATCAACACAAGATATAACGTGGTATCCACGACTAGGATAGTCATGGCAGTCCACAGGATCAAACCAGGGAGATATTATTAAGCTCTTGCCAAACTGCATGGTCGTGCCTAACTGTATGACCCGTGCCAAACTACACGGGGTACAAACACACACACTCAAGATACAATGAGATACACACACCCAGGTCCAAGTTTACAATTACAATGAGAGGGATATTTATAAGTCTGAAACTCGTCTTTAGTTTACTTATCTTACCGATGAGGGATAAGCCTTCACAACTCAACAAAAACTTTTCTCTAACATCTGCTACCATTTGCCTATAACTAATCTTAGGATTTTTTAACACTTCTACTGCAAACTGCTTTGCTATCCACTTATAAGTAACTAATGACCCCAAATTGAAATTTCTGGAACATGTGTGAGTAGGAACCAAGGTTTTAATTTGGAAACTTGCCTCACTTTGCATCCATCTTGCCCATAATCTAAACGAATAACCTTTCTGTGCAGCATCTGTAACATTTCTTGTTTTCAGGTCATTTTATGACTTCAATTATTCCATTATTTATTTTTAGGCTTTTACGCGTTTACTTTTAATTTTTATTGTTTAGTTAAATCGCGTAAACTAAAAACCAACAAGCAACGTAAACGGGAACGGGAACCAAACAAATAAAAGTTTACTTCAAGCAAGCATTATATTATTTTTACAAAAGTAAAAATCATCTTTTTATATTTTATTTTTATTGGTTACGTAAAACGTTTACGTTTCGTAATAAAATACATTTAGGCATACACGGAAGCACCAATACCTATCTATACTCAATCAAATACCCACAATTATATCCAATACTCAAAAATTACATAATTACTTATACATATACATATATAGGCCAGATATATATATATATATATATATATATATATATATAACACACAAAGATATTTATTTTTGACTTTTGTAAACTAACATGTGTTAATAAGATTTTCAAGTAACCTTCTTCTTACATTACCAACCTATCTTACACATTCCATACTTTCTTACACTAAACCGCTCCCCCTCATGGGTCTCTTACACACTAGTCATTCCAACTTCTAACCATGGTTAAGTTAGTGGTTTTAACTAGTTACATTTTGCTATAAAAGGGTTTCTATTCCTAGCATTTCATTTCTTACCATTTACAAGTAAATCAAAGCAAAATCCTCTCCTTCTTATGCCATAGTCCACGGCTCAACCTACACACCCAAAATAATTTATAGTTTAATTTCTCAAGCGTTACAAGTGTACAAGGGTTGATATTAATCATATCTAAGGTGTTACAAAGGGTATTACAAGCTTGGTTGGGTGTTTATAAAGGTTTATACAAGTGAAGGAAATTAAGGTTTTCATTGAGAAGTTAGGGTTTTCTATCTAGTATTAATGGTTAATATTTGGGGTTTGATTGTTTGTATCATCTTCACTCTTCATCTTAAGGTCTTCTATAAACTCTAATCTCCTCAAATTATTCATTTCATATTTTATATAATGTTTATATTGTTAATCATCACCTAGAATATTTTATACATGTTTATAAAATATTACAAGTTTATGTAAACTCAAGAAATACTTGTTTATGGCTAAAATAATGTTAAAAACATGAGAATATGTTTTACTTATGGATTTACAAGCAATTGATAAATTTACATAATTTATGGTTATTTATTTATATATATAGTTTATATAAGTAAATAAATATAATGGACATGTTCTTGGACAAACTTGGACTATATTTGATGGACACAAATTAGAGGACTCAGATTATATCAAAGATGTATAATTACATAATTTAGAGGACTTGTAGCAAATTAAGTAAGTTAAAAACTTATAAAAACAATTTTATTAACTTTTACAAAAACCTACGGTTTTAAATTCAAAAATATAACATTTATTCTATATTTTATTAAAATAGTACATTTCAAGATGAAACTATACATATAAAGAACTTAAAAATCCGAGTTATAACGAAGAAGTTACGCTATTTACAAGTTCACGATAAAAAAGTATTTTTATAAAAGTAATTTTATAAAAATACATTACTGTTCATAACAGTAAGTTTCGGGAAAATATTTTATTTGGATAGAACTTTTAATTACGATTCCGTGCATATAAGAATCACTAAAAACCAAATTAAAAAGAATGAGTTATGATTTTTACGAGATTACAACGATTAATTATATAAAAGTAGTTTTATATAATATTACAAAAACAGTAAAAGTTAATGTTCATCAGTAGCTAAATTATCATAAATGTAATATTTTGATAGATTTTCTTAATACGAAACCGTGGACATAAAAAACGTATAAAACGAGGTTAAAACAAGAGAAATATGGCTTTCTATGCACTATTTCATGACATGAATAGTGTTGGTTTATTTTTAATAAAAACTTTATAAAACAATGTGGTATCACTTATATAATACTTATACATGTTTTTAACTTTATAAATATTATTTTACAAGGCGGTTGAACTATTTATATAATAACGTTATATAAATAATAAAAACATTAAATCAAGTATTTTTAGCAATTAAAAAATTGTTAGACAAGTACACCATTTTTACCAATACAAATACATGGACATTTATTCATTTTACCAAATACAAATTTATATTGTTTAATTTTTATAAATTAAACAAACATGTTTAAGTGGTGATGTAACTATATAGCAGTATATGTGGTATTAGTTATTCAAAGTACATAGTACTCATACGACCTATATAAATTAGGTTGCATTCGGACTATCTGTGACGTTTCACTCATTTGATTTGTATAATCAAAGTTCATTCAATGAGGTGAGTTCATAGCCCTATGTTTATCAATTACAATGATTTACAACTTTTGGGGTGAGAAACATGCATTGTTTTACAAATTGGATGCAAGTGTATATTTTAACATGATCATGAACTGTCAATTACTTAGTGTAAGTGCGAATGTTATAAATAGATTTATTTGGGATTGACCTCCCCGTTCGGGTAAGTAGCGCTCACTTTGCCGGTTTACAGGACAATGGACGTATATCATGTCGGATTTAGGATGTTGCGGAAAGTTTACTCAGATAACTATTTAGCTGTCTTGTAAATAAAAAGTTGAGAATGTTAGAAACATTGGACTTCAACTTGCTAATTAGTTTCATGCATATCTGTTTTAGTATTTGGATAATTAGGATTGTAAGACAATTTTTACTTTCTGATGAATGAAGATACGTGGTATTTGTCATTCATCCATATAATAATTGTTATCCTATATTTGCATGTTTAATCCTTGAATGATTTTATCATTCTAAATATATCCATTGTCGATTAACAATATGGGAATATCGTTATGTAAGCCAAATGTGAGTGTTGGCTATATTATTTGAATATATGGATTATTCCTGCCAAACTCATGTGTATTCACAAGGGATGCATATTGGATACCCCAACCTTCGAATATTTACTTTTGGATCCTCGTCATGAGTAAATGTCGAAAATGGTTTAAAAGTCGTCCTTAGACTTGAGATGCAAGCAAGTTCTGCATGTGTGGATATCACTTTTTGATTATAAGTCAAACGCTATCCTGAATAAGGTAGTCATAAAGGCTATTTTTAGAAGTGATGTGAAGCAGCATCTACAACACTTGTAGTCAATAAAGAATTTGTTCCTCCAATTGTTTAAATTGCAGAAAGATACCATGGCACCTCTCCAGAATTAATCAGATAATTGTATGGTCGTACCCAAAAAGTAATGCAAGATGATTCTTGATTACATTTGGTATATCTGAATTATTTCTATAATGAGAAACATAATGTTAAACTATATGGAATGAGTTAGGATCCATATCCATGGTTTAACGGTATCTGAAACAAAGGGATGATGATTATAGCAAGAAATAAACTAACCATTATAAGCTGAGATTGTTCTTGAAACTATTATCTCATAATATTCCTAATGTAAACATAATTGTGTGGGTTGCTAGACTTTGCCAATTATAGGTATAAGTGTTAGGTGCTACTCCAACTCCCAAGTGGGAGCTGTTGGATTATGGTAGTTGGCTAGCACGTATACGTTACGAATATGTGAGCCTATTGGGGGCACACACGTTAAGACACGAAGAGTACGTTTATTATGTAATTAATATATTACTTGTTATATATTTATTAAATATATAATATGTTTCACGAAATATATTTAACGGATTTTTAGTTTAACCGTTAGACGTTATAAACTAATTAACATACATTAAATACAAAAAGATGGACTTAATGTCGATCTTGAAAAGTGTGGGATTGCTAGACAATAACTTGGAGTAGGGAACAAGTTGTAGTCTAGGGTTTGTGCACTATATAAAAAATCCTAGAATGCGCTTGTTTGGGTCGTCCCATTAGAAAAAAAAGAAAACATCCCTAACCGATTTTTTATTTGTTCGGTTCTCCTCCCACTCCTGACGACATTTATTATAATCCAAAAGCAAAATTGTTTCTTTTGGTTCTGTCATTAGGCAGAAAGATATTATACAATGTTTGCATGTATATGTTTCATTAACGCATGCATGTCATTAAGATTCACATGCATGTAATAAATATTACATCCACTAATTCTTTTTCCTTCTTTGTTTAACCTATTCGAATGCATCCTCTTTAAGGATTCAAATAGGTTTTGAAGTTTGAACAAGACACAAGTTTGTTTGTTTGTTTATTCGTGAAGCAACGACTAGCATCGTGACGTACTTGTTCGACTTGTTGTGTGAGCAACTGTAGAGGTGGTAATTTAACCACTATGTTTTCAAGATCAAGATCAGGCGTAAGTTTATTGATTTTTATCATTAAACAAAAAGTTAGTAAATTACTTGTTTACTTTATTAAGTGTTAATTCTATGTGCCTTAACTAGATCCAATCCGTTACGCACTCATGGCTAAATTTGTTACCTAGTATGTTAAATCCCAACAAGCTCTCTTTCTTTGTATTTATTATATTTTCGTCTTCACCTACTTGATTTACCAACTGAAATATGTTGTGATTTTCAGCTCAGTCCTGTTGGTTCCAATATATGGTTCAAGCTATATTGACCACCCTCTGATCGAGATGTTGACCTCAATCCCTGACTCCAAATTTCATAATATGGACCACCCTCTGATCGAGATTTTCAGCTTCAGTCCTGTTGGTGTCTATAATTCTTCTAATTTGCAGGTAACAACCATCACTTTTTTGTCTCGTCAGCCTTTCACTTGTTTGTGTTTCAATTTTCTTTTTAACCTTTATAATTGTGGGAATATATGAGCAGGGACGCAGGGGGTGTCCCGTGGGTGCTCGGGACACGTATGGATTTTTTCGATGTAGTGTTAATTTTTTTAAAAACATCGATTTTTTCCTAATGCATCTTAAATGCACCCGGTCAATCACTATGGGAGACCGTAGAATCACTTTTAGAAGGTAATATATTCATTTATTTATCGTTTTATTAAAATCTTCGTTTTAATTCACTTTTTAACTATATTACGTAGTATTTTACTGTTTGAAAAAAATTGTGCACCCGGTCATATTTGGTTTTAGCTCCGTCCCTGTATATGAGCTCAAAACATTTTGATGCATAACCTTTATAAAAAAATACAAGATAGCTAGCTAAAAAAATACATCATGTATGGCATACCTGTTTGATCCATGTGCACGCCAAAGGAAATAAGGATTGATGGCAAAGGAGAAACCAAGAAGATAATAGAATAAACGGGTCTTGGCTTGGATACAGCCGGGTTTTGGCTGGAATAAGGGGTGTTATCGGGTCGGGTTTTCGGGTGTTGTCGGGTCGGGTTGATTCGGGTTTTTGCTAGAGAATACTAACCCGCAACCTGACCCGATAAGAAATCGGGTTTTCGGGTTCGGGTGAGAATCGGGTCGGTCATGTCGGTTCGGGTGATTCGGGTTATCGGGTTTTACGTTAAGCCTAACTCTACATAAATTAATAAGTAGACAACTTACGAATTTGTCGTGGAGTGTACTATAACAGAAGCCTAATAGCAATAAAATTAACATAAGTGGTGTAAGTAAATATTACAGTATTTTGTGGTATACTTGTGCTTATATATTTGTTCGTAGACTTGTACTATAATTCGTCTTACAGTTGCACTTATATATCTGTTCGAAGTTGGAACTTCCAACATTATAATAACCTTACTCCATAAGCATGCAAGTAAATGATACCAAAACAATAGTATCTTAAAACTTTAAACTTTTACTGGGAAAAAATTACAGTAAGGATAGATTACCATAATAACATCAGTAGGCAAAATAACAAAAACAATATAGTATCTTTAAGCTTTTTATCGAGAATTTTTTTTATATAATGCTTATCGGGTCTTATCGGGTTGACCTGATAACTCGATAAGATAAATAACTCAACCGTAACCCGACCCGATAACATTGTCGGGTTATCGTGTTCGGGTCAAACAATCCGACAAGAGTTTTCTAACCCGATTCGACCTGACCCGATAAGCCTGTTCGGGTTCGGGTCAACCCGACCCTATTGACACCCCTAGCTGGAATAGTGGGATCTAGTCTTGGCCAGGATAGTTAGGTCTTGGCCAGAAGATATAGCGGCTCTTGGCCGGATATTACCAGGTCTTGGTCGGAATAGCCGGGTCTTAGCCGAAATAGCCAGGTCTTAGCCGGATATTGCCGTGTCTAAGCCGGAGGTCTTGGCGGTCCGAATAGACAGGTCTTTGCCGGGAATAGCGAGCCGAGTCTTGACCAGATATAACGGCTCTTGGCCGGATATTGCCGGGTCTTGGCCCCTCTTAGCCGACCGGGTCTAGGCCGGATATAGCCGGGACCTTCTTAGCCAGCCGGGTTTAGGTCGGATATAGCCCCTAGCTGCCAGATATTGTCGGGTTTAGGCCGAAATAACCGAGTTGGCCGAAGAGCCAAAATAGTCGGGTCTAGGCCGGAATAGTCGGGTATAGGCCGGAATAGCTGGGTCTTGCAACCCGACTGGCGCGAGGAGCCGGATATTGCTGGGTATAGGCCAGATATAGTCGAGTCTTGGTCGGATATAGCAGGCGGGCTGGGATAAGCCGGGTCTTGGCCAGATATACCCGGGTGGTGGTGGTGGTGGCGTGGTGGTGGTGGCAGTGTGGTGGTGGTGGCGTGGGGGTGGTGGTGGTGGCGTGGGCCATGGACGGAGTTAGAACCAAGACCGGGTGCACAAATTATTTTTAACCGTAATATAACTATGAGCGAAATCAAAATTTATGGGAGAAACCGTATATTTAACATTTAAAACATTAGGCTTATTGCCGTATTTATACAAGAGTTAGTCAAACTTTCGCTAAGTTGTTCAAACTTTGACTAAGTTGGTCAAACTTTGACCAACTACATTAACTAATTACTTTGACTAATTACATTACATTCTAGCCTCAAACTAACTGTATTTACAGTAAAGTCCCTTGAATTTATTATAATCTTCAACCTCTCTTAAAGTGGAGGATTTAAGACTCAACTTGGAAGCTAAAGTAGAATGTTGAATCTTATTTAAGTCTTTAGTCATAATATCTCCTAACTGTAGGAGTTATGCACACCTCAATTCCTAATATATATTTTACTTTTAACAGCAAGGAGAAGAACACGAATTATCTTCAACATAGTGCAATCCTTGATTGTATCATGCCAAACAGTAGCAGCAACTTGTAGAAGAAAATGTAGGTGAAGCAATTGTAGAATAAACATTGACTGATAGTTATCAACAAGCGTCAAGCTTGAATAATTTCATGAATACAATCTCTGGTCACCAAAACATCAACATATACTAGCACTGCCATAAAATGTCCTGATGTATTCTTGATTAGTATCATTAAACTAATTTGGTGATGGTGGTGGTGGTGGTGGTGGCGGTGGTGTGGGGGCGGTGGGGTAGGGTTGGTGGTGTGGGGGGGGGGTTGTGGGGGTGGGTAGGTAGGCAGGCATGGTGGTGCGTGGTCATCGTGTATTGTTGGTGGCGACATGGTGGTGGTTCCGTAGAGTGGTGGTGAATGGGTGATGGTGGTGGTGGTGGCGTGGGGTGTTGGTGGCGTGGTGTGGTGGTGGTGGGGCTGGTGGTGCCAGCGTGGTGTTGGTGGTATATTTGTATTTATTTTCATACATCTAACTTTTCAAATCAAACTTTACTATTTCACCATTTACATTAATTATAGTGTGTTGCATAATAACTCATGGTGCGTTTGGTTTGCCGATGGATTTGGATTAGGATTAGGATTTGGATTTGGGTTTTAAAAAAAATATTATAGTAAGGGCCTGTTTGGTTTGTAGAATGTTTTTTCATTTAATTAGAATCTATCAAGGATTGAGAATCTTAAGGAATTGGAATGTCAAAATTCAAAATATGTCATGTGTTTGGTTAGGAGAAAGAAATAAAATTCCATGCAGATTTCTGTTTACTTTTTTTTTTTAATTCTTTTTAATTTTTTATTCATACGTTAGTTAAAAATATTATTTTAAATTTTACATTATTTTAAAAAAGATTTTTTAAAAGTTCTTACTTTATAAAGTATAAATTTACCAAGTAAAAATATAGTTTTTTTTTTAAATTTACATTTTATAAAAAAATTTACTTTTTAAAAATTTACAAAGTAAAAATTTATTTTTTTAAAAAAAAATTTACTTTTTAATTTTTTTTACGTTATAAAGTATTAATTTTTTTTTAAAATAAAGTACGAAAATTTTTAAATAAAGTACAAAAAAAGAATTTTAAAAAATTTAAAAGTTTATAAAAAATCTAAAAATATATTTTTTTTAAAAAGTAACGCACGAAAGTATTGACGAGGGACGTGAGACGGAATGTTTAATTCCTTAGTACATGGATTTTAAGATTTCATCACTTTATATAAGAGATGTTTAATTCTTTAGTACATGGATTTTAAGAAAATTAATACATTCCAATTCCATCAGTTTTTCAACCAAAAACGATTTAGAATTTCAATCTAACTTCAATTCCTTAACAATCCTAAAGAAACCTTGAACCAAACGGGCTCTAAAATATATTACAAATTTAATTATTTTTTATTGTATTAATTGATATAAGATTTAAAATCCTAATTTACTAATATAAAAAAGGATACAAATAATCATGTGGTGGACATAAATGTTTGGCCCACATATTAAGAAAAAAAAGACACAAATATCCACGGTCCTTTTGTAATCTTATATTTTTGAAAGGAATAGTAGATAGCAAAAACTAAGGGATGAGTCCAATTCTAGTTTTAACTTTGATCCTTTGGGCCCACCTTAAAACCCATAAACAGTTATTGACTTGATCCTTTGGGCCACTTTACAAACCCCATAAAGCAACTCCTTCTCCAAGCAATTACACTTTATGTTATTAAGGTTTTACTATTTAGCTTAAAAACCTTTTTTGTTACATTGTTTGGGAAGATTGACTCTCCGTTTTTCCTTTCATATCTTTCAAGTACTTAATTTAAGAAACACCCCTTTAACCAGATATATCAAATGTTGCATAGATATTTTTTTTGGTTTTAGATTACTTTGAATCAGGAGAAATACTTGTAAATTAATTGTTATCTTCGTGTTTTGATTGTTTAGTGAATTCGCAGAATAATATTGAACTTGTTATGCAATGCTAATATATTATGAATTTATGATCGTAACAATAACTTCATGCTTAGTTATGAATTAGTGAACATCAATCAGTTTTATCTTATCAAAGCCATAACAAAACTTTGTAAATTTTGAACAAACCCAAATCAAATTTTAAATGTAATTAAACATTAAAGCAAACCATTAGTAACTTAAAAGAACACAAAAAAAATGTACATATAAAAAAATCATATTCACGTATTTAAACATGAAAAATAAATCATTAGTTTATAAATTTTTATTTAGATAAAAACCTAACCCTAAATAGTAAAAATCGCTTATTAACCAACCCAACCAACCAATTTGCAACAATAACCTATAATTTCAAACAAATGACCAATAAGTACCATTTGCAGTTACACAGTTTAAAACATTTTATAGATATCACCCAAACATCACACTCAAACACACAATTTATGTAACCAATATAAGTGTCTTTCAAACAACTTTATTCAACATATTAACTTGTATTCGATACACCTCATCTACCTATTATAATAAAAGACCACACTTAATGAAACTGTAAAATAAACTTCATGAGGCTTATAAAATGTTATTGTGTTTTTTTCTTTCTTTTAGTAATCATCTATTTGAATCATATTTTTGGTTATTACTCTTCAACCATTACTTTTAACCCACTTATAATATTAAACGGGTAACCGTGGATAACAATGAGATTTTATAACGACATATAGTTATAGTGATATTTTGATTACACTAATAAAATGTAAAAGAAAATATTTTTATAAATATTGAAATTTGTAATTTATAATTTATTTATAATATTTTTTAATTAATAAAAAAATAGTTTGTTTGAAAATATATAAAAGAAAACAAAATGCTCGGTCCCAATAATGTAAGTTAGATGCAAGTTATTGC
>BQNB010070367.1:0-32160 GCA_026074375.1 Tanacetum coccineum
GCTAAAAGGTACGCTTTTCTTTTATTATTATTATGTTAATTTATATGACTATGTGAATGATCTTACGTGCTAGTCTTCCGCTGCATGCTCGTATTTATTAATAGTTAATATGATCTTAATGTCTACTAATTCCAACAAGATTATCCTCCTAGATGCTTACAATAATCCATACTTGGATTCTTTCCATTTGTACACTTCATAAAGATTTTATAAATTCATAAACTCCTTTGATTACTAACCGTCCTCGCAATAGTAATCATTCAAGGAAGAGTTTAAATTCTATTGCCATATTTCATCTATATGAACTCTAGTATGACAATCAACCATCTTTATATACTTAATGTGCATAGAAAGAATATTTAATCACAATCAATTGCTTGAGTATGATTAAAATCCTATCTTAATACATGCATTAAATATGTGTACAACATTGTCCATATGAGTTTGATACCTAGAACATTACCACTTGGGTTTTTCTTCTCTTTGAGGAAACTCATTATAACTTCACAGTCTAACTGTTTTAGTTAAAGATCAATCAAATTTCAAAATTGATTATCTTGTGGACAACATCTTAACATTCATAGTTTGAGTCTTTGTCAAATTCAAAATTCAACAATGCATATTAATATTAATGGTTACACCATGATACCAAATTTAAAATTCAATAATGCATCTTTAACAGGTTCTCCATGATCCCGTGACTCATATTCCTCAATGTTTGTAATAACATTTATGAATCAAGTTTTTGAGGTATCCTTGCGGATCTAAGAACAAGTATTATATCATTATGAGGTTTAACATTTAAAGTCTCGATATGATATTCACTAGTGTGTTTAAGAAGGTTATGTATTTTGTATTTTTTATCCTTTTAAGATCTGAAAATGCTCCCACTTGCTTTTTGTAATTTTAGACACTTCTATAATTACTTAGCATGTAGAGGGGCATTACAAGATACATTGACAGTTCCTGAGCTTAGTTTGTTAATATCAGTTGTCACTGGTTTCGAAAAATTAGTGCTTTATGCGCTTAAGATCTTAATTAACTACTATTAAGTTACTTGTTCTTAGAAACAGACATATATGTATAAGTACATTTTCCAAAGTGTAGTAGCCTATGTTATTAGACTATCATTGATGCCTTGTTTTTTTTTTGGGACTGTTCATTTTTGGTGACCTGCTTGTCTTTGAACAATTCCCTTTTTACGGATGCTTTTTATCGTCATGATTTGTTGAAGACTTTTTCACTTGTTCTTCACTCAGGCGTTGCCTCAAGTTGGATTTATGTTGCGATGGCTGGCGTAAACTGTTGGTCGATCTCTGGAGCTGGTGGTGTTATCATTTCAGGAGTGGGTAAAGCGAGTGATAGCGGGACCAACAGTTTGAAATCTGCATCTAGGTTGAAATCAGGTTGGCCTGGTCTAGCTCCTTGCCAAAGTGGTATTGAAAAATATGGGTTGTGTCTTCTAGTTCTTTTAATGCGCATAGGAGATGGTACGTGTCTTTGTCCTCTATGCCGTTTACTACGTCGTTACAGTCTTTAACAAAATCATGTGCTATTTGGCTAAAACATATTAGCGATGTTGTTGTAGTCCCGTTATTGATAATAGCCTTGAAACAATAGCTAAGGTAGTGTAGAAAGTAGGTTAGACTATTTGTTATCCGCTTATACTAATATTTTGGATGTAAAGGAATCTTTTATTACCCGTAGTTGGGAAGAGGTTGGGGACCATGATCTACGCATTGTGATCCGGTAGATTGTAATGTTACTTTTTGGTTGTAGGCACAACATTTTCTATAATACCATGGTTTTCTTGTGCTTATCTTAATAATGGTTGCTTTTGTTGTGAATTTTATTCGCAGTGGAAGGTATTGTTTTATTAGGGGTGTTCATGGTTATAAGTGTCAACGTAAGCCACATAATACATTATACCTGGTAGTATTGTGGGTTGACTGTAAAGTAGTGATTGTAGAGAATAACGATTTCTTGGTTGTTCTTATTCTTCAGTAGCACATCGTTGTCTTTGTATCTCAAGACCTAGTGTAGGTTCGATTAGTTATTTGTAACTGTTGAACAACAGAAAATTAGTTAGAAAATATAAGCTATTAGAGATAGGAAAAAGTTGTGTCTTCAGTGTTGAGTACGGAAAATATATAAGTTCTACAGGTCTATATTTTTTAAGAGTAGAAAGTGTTGGTTTTCACGTACCAAAAGTTTAGAGTCGGACAGGTTGTAGGCTCGTGATGTATAACCTGCATACGTTTTAGTTGTGGGAGCTTATGAATGGATGTTTGGATGAATCATCAATATGTTCATTAATCATAGTTGGATGCGTTATATCATTCCATTCGTAAAGTTGGTCTTGGTATGTAGTTTGCATGTGCTTAAGAAAACACTTTTTCAGGATTCTGTTAATATAAACAATAAACTTACCCATATATTGGCAATCATATGACAGCAAGAAATCAACTTCTATTTTATTTCATTCTTGAGCTATGACAAATGAAATCATACCCTGAACAACCCTTTTTGATTACTTAGAAAACGTTTTTGTCTGACCCAGATGTTACATTTTATTACAGTAAGAGTGGTTAACCTGTTAAGCTAATGCAAACTTCAAAATAGCTATCAACTTTGAACCTTTTCTCCATTGTAGCAGCCAATTTTAATAAGTGGAACCAACTTATAATCTGGGGACTCTCTCATCCACACGGAACAATCATATCCAAAGCTGCCAATAACTCAATCTTGTGGAAGAAAAATTAAGTGTGCTATCTGGATTCCAAATGTTGTTCGCACATGTATATATATAGATAATTGGGAAGAGCATAAAGGTCTTCTTAAAACGTTCACTGACTTGTGCGTGAACTCCGACAGCAATGTTTTCATTCACATGCTACTGCTATTACATTTATTTCAATGTGTTGCGGCTGTATCACCGACATCAAATGTTGCTGGCACCTGCATATATATTACTTATGGGTTAGTGGTTTCGATGAAAAGGATTAAGGATAACACATCCTGAACCTTACACAACTAATTCCAATAGAAGGAAACCCAAAAAAATCTAAAATCTTACTTGTACAAAACGACGTAGAATTCATTAAGGTTAACCGTTTTTAGCAGTTTATAGTGACATCAGTTATACATTTATTAGATTACATAAACATAAGAAAGGTGAATAAAATCGAAGAATTCATTAAGGTTAACCATTTTTAGCAGTTTATAGTGACATCACTTCAACATGTATTAAATTACAAAAACATAAGAAAGGTGAATAAAACCGGATTGAGCTGTAAGGAACCTGGAGTGATTTTCCCTGACAGTAAAGATAGTGACCGAGGCCTCTTGTTGCTGCTAATAGCTTCCACTGTTGACATCTGCTACCTCTTTCTTCAAGCTTTCAGTTTTTCTTTATTCAAAAGTTTACTGAAAAAATAAAACTCTCGCCTGCAAATATAGTGGTCATTAAATTAAAACAAACTTAAATAGCAACAATAAAATATGCAGAAACTTGTAAACATTACGCCATCATGCCAAGTGACAAATCATGCGCACCGACAATGTACCGCGAAGGGAAGTACGTAAAAATTGGTATGTATTACTTTTCTACAACTCAAAGGCACTTAATAATAAGCACCTACCACATTTGCTCTAGTGTCTCATACAAATTTCCTAAATATTGCTAATATATCATAAAGAAATAGGAGAAATAGAATGTGCTCCACACGCTAGAGCCAAGCTTAATCGTTCGTTTTAGTTGCAATCTACAGAGAAAAAATATTTTACTATCATTATTTCTTAGTAGCCGGTGACGGTTTATGATTTGGTTAAAATGAATACCTCTTGGATAAGCATTTGCTCCTGCATTTTCAATTGAATCAGAAAGGTCTATGCTTTAGCGATCGTTAGACCATCGTTGATAATAGTTTCAGAAAGAACAACATTTGCGTCTGTACAAACACCATAATGTTTAGGACCAATTAATGACAAAAATGAAATGAAACTATATTGGTAAAATTGTACAAAATGCATGTACCTGCTGATACATTTCCAGCTATCTTACTATAATCTTTTGTTTTTTTGTTTCCTAAGCAGTTAACGCCTATCATATTCCATATCACATAACGTCATAACCACGTTTAAAACACAACACAAACAGTCATATGGCACATTTCTAAAACGTCAAATGGAAAAACATTAAGCAAACAGATGACATCTTGATACATATAATTAGAATTCATATGTCAGATTGATGACTCATGTTTGGCTCGGGTTTATAAATACGGTAGTGGTACCAAGAACCCGCCATGGCTACATACCTTAAATAGTAAAGTATCATCACTGCCTGCAGTAGTAGAAAGATAAGACAAATGCATCGCCTATAACAGTAGCTTAGCTACGACACTGCGGTCCTTTTCTTCATCAGGTAGGTATGTTTATAATTCTCAATTTGAAATTTTTTCACCGTAATGCAAATATCTAAATTGTTTTGGCAGTTTAGCAAACAACTCCTCTATCTCAAATTAATTCCTTCAGATGGCGTAAGACTAATTCTTTAGGTGTCCACATACCTGTGGTTATACTTATCCACCTCTAGCCCAATTTTTAGTAGAGTAACTATAATTATCTATGGCATTCAGTAGACCAATTATAAATCCAGACATACCTTTGCAATCCGTAACGACTCGAAGCAGAGCCTTCATGTTTTCCTTCTCCATTCTCAATACTGAAACAACAAATAAAAATCCAAAAACCTTAATCTGTTCAATTAAACACAACTAACCTAATCAATCACATCAATTAAAACAAAAAAAGTACTACCTTCACAACTCTTCAACAGTTGAGGGAGTAAAAATAAATCTTATAGAACTCCCCTAAATCCTCAAAAAACCCCATAATAGCATCCATTAATCTAGTTCTTTTTTCCTCATTTTACCCTCATTTTTTTTTAAATTTCGAAGGGTAAAATGATCATTTTACATGCAAAAATAGCCACAAAATACACACAATAGCACGAATTCAAAAGTTTGGTGTCACAATGGCAAAAAAAATAGTACTCTATACACAATGACAAAAAATGGCAAGTATAATACATTTTTAGGCAATTAACCCAAGATAATATATATAAGAAAGGCAACTAGCAAGGCGCTAGATGCACAAAAGTACAAACAAAGCTAGGAAGGAAACAAAGCAAAACAACCTAGAAACCTCTCGAGACTTTAACTGCGAAGGCTACAAAAAGGATGAAAAAACACTTGCCAATTACTCGACAAGAGAAAAATCCTCATTCACGGAGGCCGAGCCACCGGTTTTCACTCCAAAATGTTTTTTAATGCAGCCCTAAACAAGCCTTGAGGAACGAAAACAATGAAAAAGGCATGAAATTAAAAGAACCAAGAACTCCCAACATCAATGGCTGCCAGAACCCGCTATCAACAAAGGATACTTAAGCCAATCTGCCCAATTGCAACCCATATGACCCCTGTGATACAACCAGGAGAAAGAACAAGATTGAATGTTGTCAAAGATGTCACTTTTCCTCATCTGGTGTGAATAAAAAGTGACACTATTGCGAATTCTTCAAAGCCACCAAAGAGACAAAACGAAGATAACAAAGAAACGATGCTTCTTCTCTTTAGATGCTTGCCACAAACCGGTCCAATTCTTTCAATGCTCAAGAGAAGTAAAAGTAGGACTAGTGATATCGCACCATATACGAACAAGTCTCCAAACATCTAAAGCGATGTCACATTAAAAAATATATGATTAGAAGATTCCACGTTACCATTACAAGAAGGACACGAGATCGACTGAATATCTATACCACGGGATGAAAGGTTCAGACAATGGGGCAACCGGTTTAACATAAGCCTCCACATGAAAATGTTAACTTTACGAGGAAGGGTTTTATCCCATGAAGTTGAAGTCGCCAAAGAAGGGAGAATCTTATCGTCAATTACTCGACGAGCTTCTTTAACAGAAAAAAAATCATCTTTAGCCAAAGACCAAATACAAGTATCTCCGACCGTAGATATGTCAACCCGACTTATTTCGATCAACAAATCTCTAAAGTAAGCCGTGTTACAGACTCTAAGATCGTTCCTAGACCAATTCTAACTCCATTCCCCGTTTTTAATTCGATCAATAATTAAGCAATTTGATTAGAACCGATCAATTAAAGTTTTCCAACTGGAAATATGATTCATAGTAGATCCTATAGGAAGCCCAAGATAGGTAAAAAGAAAAGATCGCGTGGCACATCCAGAATTATGAGCCATATTAGAAACCTGGTCATCAGAAACTCCAATACCATAAATGTTGGATTTGTTAATGTTAATTTTGAGACGTGATGCTAAGTAAAAAATATGGAGAACACGAATGATGTTATCTAAATCACATGGATTCCATTTAGTAGTGATAATAACGTCGTCAACGTAAAAAAGATGAGAGAGCGTGAGGTCAGGAGAGTCAAGATTGATCCCATGAATGAGGTTAGAACTAACTGCAGTAGAAAGAGTACAATGAAGACCTTTCATGACGAGAATAAATAAAAAAGGAAAGAGAGGATCTCCCTGCCTTAGACCTCGTTTAATATATAATTCCGAAGTAGGGCTGCCATTAACCAATATAGAAGCTCTGGACGAATGAAGACAAGCTCTTATCCAAGAACGCCATTTATTACCAAAACTAAGGCTGTGAAGAACAAAGTCCAAATACTTTCAACTGACCGAACCAAAAGCTTTCTCAAAATCAAATTTGTCTATTTTTTACAAGTATTTTTTTTAAACGACAATATTTTTTCACACCTATATCAGCTATCTCACAAATGTCTCCAACGAGGCTTGAACCCACAACCTCTAAGTTGGTGGGAAACTCACATACCACTAGACCAAAGTCCTTAGGTAAGTATTACTTTATCATCTTCTTTTTTATGAATGACAATTTTTTCCGCATCATATAACATCTATCTCACAATACATTTCATAAATACGTCCAATGAGATTTAAAATTAAAGTCTTAAAGCTGACGAGCAACTCACATCTCAGGGTGTTGCATGAAAAGTGTTAAGTTTGTAACTATGAAGCCAAGTACGCATTGTTTAAAGTTTGTGACTTGAGTGTTGCATGAAAAGTCAACAATTGAGTCATTTTTCAAGAAACCTTCATAAATCATTCATGTAATATGCTATATATAAGGAATTATTAATTTATATTTTATATGGGGTCTAAAGAAATTATCAAAAATGTATTATCTTATAATTTTAGCGAATTATTAATTTAGCACCCTATCCCCGAGTCGGGACCGGCAAAAAATATTATCTTAGAGAGTTTATTAAATAATCGAGTATTAATTTATCGAGTTTGTACTGTAAATGGAATGGAGTTTATTGTAAAATATGAATAGTCATAGAGAGTACGTCCAAGAAGGCCAAGTTCATGCACTTGTTGAAAAGTAAACACTTTAACTAGCTAAAAAAAGGTTTCTAATGAAAAGTAATATATAGTATTAATATTAGTTACAAGTGTTTAATTACCAACCATGATGTAAAGCCAATTAAGTAGCTATTGTTTAATTAACGTTGGTGACTACACGGTTGCATGAAAAGTCATTTGCTGCTTGGTTTTTTTAGAACGGCAAGTTAGTTATTAGTGATTCGAGTTCACAGTGACATTTAATTGGGCAGTATGCAAGATTCGAACACTTGTCTCAGGGGATAAACCCTGCTCCTTTTTCGCTTCTGAAGAAAAACTCTCACGAAGAGACTCGAACTCAAGACCTCCCGCATGTGATAACAACCTTCCCAAGGTTACCCTTGATGACCATCTGAGCTAGCCCAGATGGTTCATTTGCTCCTTGGTTGATAGCCGTTAGGATTAAGATCTAACTTTTAAGATTATACGAGTTTATGATTCTATAAAACAAAAACAAATCGATCCTCTAGGCTCTTTGATAACACATGATGTTACGTAAGATCTCAATCTTACCATCAGATCGTAAGATCCCATTCTGAACTACTCATACTTTCCTCAAATTGTTTAAACAAATAAATTGTAAACGAACGTGTTTTGTTAAAGTCGGATACTAAAACAAGCATTATCAACCATAAGTATCATATAAACGTAAAATATATAAATTTTTATACTAAAAAGTTAGTAGTCTCGAATCACCAATTAGAAAAATTATTATTCGATACACATGTGAGCTTGATTTTCATAACGTTATAACTTTTTAAACTCTATCTTTTTTCAAAAATTTGTTATATTATCAATTTTATATACAAATTACCAGACTTATAAAACATTTGAACATTTAGACGAATTTTATATATTTTCCATCCCTGCGGATCAAATTTGTTGCTTGTGCTACTTTAATTCGTTTTTACTTCAAACACACATTCAAAACTAAGTGTGATGCATCTAAATAAATAAAGATGCACCTAATTCAAGTCAATGAAATCTCAAATGTGTAGTTATAGTTATTTCCAATTCTTCTAATTTTAAGTTTTTTCTCAACGGATCAATCCCTTTTGCATGTTTAATAGTTGCTTGTCGCTTGTTGCTTGTTGCTTGTTGCCCGTTGCATTTTGCCTATTGCTTGTTGCGTGTTGTATTTTGCTTGTTGCGTGTTGCGTGTTGCTGTTGCGTGTTGCCTATTGCTTGTTGCCTGTTGCATGTTGTGTTTGTCTGTTGCTTGTCGTGCTTGTTTACGTGTTTGCGAGTTTGCTTGTTTATGTAGTAGCTTGGTTGCTTTTTGCTTGTGTGCTTGCTTCTGCTTGCTTCTCGTGACATGTTTTATGTATTTTCTTTATACTTGTTGAACCCTTCTTTTGCACAATTTCTATGGCCGAAGGTTCCTATGAAAGCAGTCTCTCTACCGTCGAGTTTATCCTGATGATAAAGGTAAGATCTGTGTACATTTTACCTTCCCCTTTACCTTGCTTCAACGGAATTAGGTTTGTTGTTGTTGTTGTATATCACGTAACGATTAATGATGTAATATAAATATACACATTCACGGACAAAAACGAAGTCGTTTTGACTTCGGGCCACTTGCTACAGTAACGGACTCCCATTTTGGGTCAGCCCGATTTTAATTTTTTTTTTTAATTATTTTGTTTTTGTTTTTTTTAATTTGTATGCACAAGGTAGGAGGGAAAAAATATTACAAAAGTTCCGATTTTTTTTTAATTATTTTGTTTTTGTTTTTTTTTTAATTTGTATGCACAAAAAGTAGGGAGAGGGAGAAAAAAAATATTATTAAAAAACTACAAAAAGTTCTCGATTTAGTCAGATAAAAAAATTACACGCGAAAACATCTTCGATACTCATAATTTAAAATATCGATATGGTCACAAACCCCCGTACACCCATTATATTAAAAAAATACCATATAGCAAAAAAAACACCTTTAAACATGGGCCCAACTCAAAGCCATATTAAAAATTTAATACTAAAAATATACACATTTGTCGACAAAACTAGCCTAATATTCGATAAATATATGGCCTAAGTAAATAAAAATAGCCCCAAAAATTAGACTGAATTGGCCCAAGTAAAAAAAAATACAAAAAAAAAAAAAAAAACTAGCCCAAAATTAGCCTAAAATCTGGCCCAAAGTAAAAAAAATACAAAACGGTCCCTCAACTTTTAACTATTTACGATTTTCTTACACAAAAAATCCCGTAAAAAAATTTACAGAACCGTCCCAAAAAAAGAAAATATTCGGGAAAAAATTAACCCGTCCCAACGCAAAAAAAAAATTCCCGAATCGTACAAAAAAAGGAAATATCCGGGAAAAAATTAGCCAAAAAAAAACCCAAAAATAGCCTAAAATCTGGCCCAAAGTAAAAAAAAATACAAAACGGACCCTCACCTTTTAACTATTTATGATTTTCTTACACAAAAATTCCCGTAAAAAAATTTACAAAACCGTCCCAAAAAAAGAAAATATTCGGGAAAAAATTAGTCCGTCCCAACGCAAAATTTTTTTCCCCGAATCATACAAAAAAAGAAAATATTAAAAATTAGCCCCGCCATAACGCATCGGCAAAAAAAAAACCCCCGAAACGTAAAAAAAAATTATTCGGGAAAAAATTAGCCCCGCCGCAACGCGCGGGTTCTTTTGCTTGTTTACAACAAAACTATAAGTGTCCTTATTGCCTAGTTTGAAATTTCGATTTCTTTGTTCGTTTGTCAAATTTTTAACCGACCTTGTTAACATAATGAATACATATGAATGAATTCATTTCGAAATCAACTTGACATGAAAAAGCTAGCTTAAAAGGCGAAATGGTGTTGCTTTTCTTTGGACATATTTAATGATTCTCAAATTTTCTTATACCAACTATAAATGATATCGATATCTTTAAGTCAACAATATTAAGTATTCGGACATCCCCAAATCAATCTTCACCACATCTACCAAAGATCCCCAAATCAAGAACCCTAAATTGAAAACCCCAAATCAACCTTATAAATACATAAAAAAAAGTCATTGATGTTAAAAAAAACCGTACTGAAAAAACCCATTTGGTGTAAACCGTGCCAGATAAATATGTTTTGGTACGGTTTTCAATAGTTTATTTTCCGATACGATTTTTAAATAATAAATTATTAAATTTAACTTAAACCTCTCAAAATTACATAAAAGGTAATAGTTATATATATTTGTAACATTATTTATGTTTATATTATTAGTTTTAGAGATTTGTTCAAATAGGAAGGGTTTTAAGATAGAAATGATAAAAAGGGTTAAAAGTAGAGGTGCAAAAAAATCGGTTAAAACCGGTTTCCGGTTTTTAGAAAACCGGTTTTAAAATAACCGGTTTTTCTAATAACCGGTTTCGGTTTTTTCGGTTTTTCCGAAATCGGTTTTTTTTTGTTATAAATGTTCGGAATCGGTTTTTTTCGGTTATAAATTTTCGTTATCGGTTTTTTACCGGTTCGGTTTTTTTCGGTTATAAATGTTCGGAATCGGTTTTTATACCGGTTCGGTTTTTTTCGGAATTTAAAACTTCGAACATTTATTTAATAAACTTGTTAATTATCAAACATTTAATTAAACAATACACCGGAAACATACTAAACAAATACAATCATAACTTTTTATAGAAACACCATATTTATAATCACGAAAACCATCAATAATATCTTTTTTAGCCGTTTCTCATAATTTAAAAGCATCACTTCTAAGAGTAGTACGACTGTTACTTTGTTATACACTGGGGTTGTAGCCTCCTTTTGATGATCTCCGTAATCTTGACGTTGTCGAAGTGGTTGAATGGAAGCGCTTGTTGAATGACAAACTTCGTAAAATCAAGTCGAGCCGCATCATTATCAAATATAAAAACTTGACCATCCGTACCAATAGTCCCTTGTGACATATCATTTTGGCTAACCGCATTACAACCGTACTTATGAGTCCGGAGTGTAGTGTTAGACACGGGGTTATAAAATTTCATACATTTCTTGCAACGCGCCTTTTCCACCCCATCGATCATAATACACATATCGAAATTAGACCAAACATCGCCTTTTCTCGTAGTTGGTCTAATTCGCACCACATCTTCATTTGTGTAAACTTTTCGTACATGGCTAGTAGAAATGGAGGGATTAGTGGAAGCTTGTTGTGATTGTGAGTTTTCCATTATAGAGGGATTTGAGAAATTAGAGTATATATATCACGATTAGAGAGAAAAAGAGAGATTAGTGAGTGTTTTTGATGTGTTTTCAACCCCAACCCATTACATGTATTTATACTACCAATCCATGCCCTAAAATCATCAAAAAAACACAAAAAAACCAAAAAAACGACTAGTAGCCGTTGGGAATTTTTTTTTTAAAAACAAAAAAAACCGGTTAAAACCTGTTTTTTTTTTAAATTTGTAACGGCTAGTTGACTGTGGAGTGTTGACCGGTTTTTTTAACCGGTTAAAACCGGGTTTTTTTAAAACGCATATAACGGTTATAAAAAAAATTAAAAAAAATAAAAAAACCGGTTAAACCCGGTTATTTTAAAAAACCGGGTAAACCCGGGTTTAAAACCGGTAAAAAACCGGTAGCTTATTAAACCCGAAAACCGGTCTAACCGGTTCGGTTATGTTTAACCGGTTCGGTTAAAAAAACCCGGTTTTTTTAAAAACCGGTTCCGGTTTTTTTAAAAACCGGTTCCGGTTTTTTGTACCGGTTTTTAAAAAAACCGGTTCCCATTTGCACCTCTAGTTAAAAGTGTAACTTATGTCATTTAATTAAGATGGGCATTTTAGACATTTAACCACTTAACTTTTGAATGCTATTTAAGCCACTTTAACCTCTTATATACTACACTAAAATTAATATGATCAATTAATGTATAGATACAATATAGGACGTGTATAAATTCCATAAAATCTTTTGTAGTATTAATGTTTAATGTAACATTTTGTTATGTTGATGTTATAAATTATGTATTGATTTTTTTACTAAAAGCTTAGTGTGTCATAAAAAATATATTATGAATTTAAGTGTGTCAAAAGACTTGGTTTATTATTAAAATTGTGTCATAAAAACTAGTATGTCTTTACAAATGTGTCAAAAACTTTAGTGTGTCAATACATGTGTATCAAAAAAAATTAGTTTGATAAACATAATGTGTCACTACAAACGTACTAAAACTTTATTGTGTGTCATTACAAAAATACTAAAATTTTAGTGTGTGTCATTACAAACGTAAATAAAATTGGTGTGTCATTATATATGTATTATGAATTTAAGTGTGTCAAAAGACTTGATTTATTATTAAAAATGTGTCATAAAAATTAGTATGTCTTTACAAATGTGTCAAAAACTTTAGTGTGTCAATACATGTGTATCAAGAAAATTAGTTTGATAAACATAATGTGTCACTACAAACGTACTAAAACTTTATTGTGTGTCATTACAAAAATACTAAAATTTTAGTGTGTGTCATTACAAACGTAAATAAAATTGGTGTGTCATTATATATGTATTATGAAATTTAGTGTGATGCTACAAGTGTGTCAAATAAATTTTGCGTGTCACTATATATCTATCAAAAAATTCATGGTGTTATAAAAAAATATTAAAATTAGTGTGTCAAAATAAATATAATAATGATGAATTTAATGGTGTGACAACTACATAAAAGAAAAAAACGTTTACAATTAATAAATGGTTTGAATGTGTATATTAATTGGTCAAACAACAATTTAACTTACCACATTTGCCCCTATTAATGAAGAGTTATACTTTTAACTTAAATATATTATTTAAAAATTAAAATTATTCTCATCCATCCATCAATTTAGACTAGTTAGATCCAAGGATTAAGAATCCTTCTTATCCTTCCTACATTATTCTTCATTTCACAATAACCAATCCCATTAGTTCTAAATACTTATATATACATATATAGTTGATACATTTATTTGTATATATATAGCATGTGTATCTAGAAGTTATTATTAGATCATGATATGATATTAGATTCATATACATTTGTAACTAATCTAATAGAGATTAATTTCAGACAGACTTCGTTTGGTACTGAATATTTTGTCTCATGTGTGATGCGTATACGTTTTAACGAGTCGAAGTTTTAAGAAAAAAATTGGTATACAGTTATCTTTACACCTTAGAGTTCGCGCTTTATACACATACTTAGGAAGTTAAGGGGAAATGCTACCATTTTTAAATAGTCAACCCGCTAAAACGTATACGTATATGAAATAAACTATTTAAAAGGTGGGTTAAGATCTGCCACATTTAACCACCTAAAAAGGCATTTTCTCATAAGATTTGAAACCGCGCTAAAAATTAATTCAATGTTTTAATACATTCTTATCTAGTACGGTTTAAAAACAGTATAAAATCTTAAAAATCGGACCAAAAGACCTTTTTTTGGTAGTGAGAGCTTGGAGGGATAAGCATGGACGGAATCACGGAGTCTCGTGATACTTATGGATTTTTTCGATGTAGTGTTAATTTTTGAAAAAACATCAATTTTTTTCAAATACATCCCGTCTTTTGAAATGTGTTTCTAGTGTTACGGTTCAAAAAAATTATACACCCGATCATATTTAATTCTAGTTTCGTCCATAGATAAGCTTCAAAAAATAAATAGACAAAAATGAAGATGATGCAAGCTTTCACATTGCGGCTTAAATAAACATCTAAAGTCTTCCTTTATCTTCAAGGTATTAAAATGTGCAATTATTTTCAATATATAAAGCAGCTGAACTTCAATATTTATTCAATACTTTGACACACTAATTTATTTAAGAAGTGTTTTAAACGTGAGAAAAAAATTCATACATTTCTCAACCTTAATTTTAAAATGCAAACGATATGGCATTAGAATAACGGCTTCAAACTAAGAGTTTATGTTAATATATCGTACACACTATTATGATACAAATAATTTTCAATATTATATACTTGATTAAATAACTTTTTAGTGGAAAAATTCATTATTTGTTAAGTTAGTTGAGCTCAAGGTACTCGGAAGTCGAAACCTTGTTTGCCATACCCTTCTTATGGGTACTAACCAGGTTTTTCACTCGCACTTAGTTGCGGAGCGCGGGGTTTTATGTTTGAGGTTTTTAGTTTGCAATATGTTATGTCGACTTTATCATCTTACATAGATGCATTAGGTTCTTTTATAATATTGACATGATGACGTACGTGAGTTTTTTACAAAAGATGAATTGTATATAAATATTTTCTAAAAAGTCTTCTTGTTAAATAATCATAAATATATACAGAGTTAAGATCTGTATACATAGTCTTTGTACATGATAATC
The DNA here is from genome assembly GCA_026074375.1 of Tanacetum coccineum. Lineage (NCBI taxonomy): Eukaryota > Viridiplantae > Streptophyta > Magnoliopsida > Asterales > Asteraceae > Tanacetum > Tanacetum coccineum. Next base: position 14,801 of record BQNB010070367.1, read on the forward strand.
GTATTGTAAGTTTAAATAAGTCTTCTTAATCTATCAACGCTAACACTTGATGTTGTAGAAACTAATAATCGCAAAGTTTCGTTGTTCGTTCCGTCGTCGCTTTTTCATTTCCAATTCTACAAAAGTGTTGATTAGTAGTAGATGGACTTCCACAAAGAAAGATGGAAAACCGAAAAGGTTGCAGCGAGAAAATGGTTCGCATCGAATCACTTATCACGGCATTCTCTTCGGTTCCACATCCTTCTTTGTTAAAACGCATTATACCGATGATGAAGGCCTTTTGTAAGATTGAATGGTAATCAAATCATCAGTTTTTTTTTTGAAATAGATATAAGGCTCAAATTTGCATGTAGCTATCATTTGGCTCAGAGCCTCAGATAAGAGCTTAAAGTTCTGGAAAAGTCTAAGTCCGCCATGGCTGCATACCAAGTAGGTTGCCTAGCCAAGTTAAAGACTTTCACAGATTCAATTGAAACTACTCATATTCATCACAGCCTCATCAAGTTATCTTGAAATTTGTTGGACGTAACATGCAAACAATGATAAGCAAAAACAATGCATCAAACAGTATATACAAAACCGCCAGCAGTTGAACGCAAATCATAATAGCATCATCAATGTAATACGTGATTTCTTTTAGTCAGTGTGTAAATGCAATTTGAGGCGGCAGTGGTGGTGGCAGTCGTAACCGTATTTTTGTTTTGATACGCAAAATTGGTGTATGAACGGAAATTGGAAGAAGAGATGGCGATACTATTTAGTGGCAATGGTCTTTTCTATCCGTAGTCGGTGCAACACATAGGCGACGTATCAAAACACAAATTCGCTTATGGCTTCCACCGTCACTGCCGCGTCATTATTATATAACTATGACTAAATTTTTTATATGAAACAATCTAGTGGCTCAGATAAGAGCTCTTATAAGTCTGTCATGGCTGCACACCTAATAGGTTCCCTAGCCAAGTTACAGGCTTTTACGCATTTTGTTCAGACTGCTTATATTCATCATTGCCTTATCAAAGTGTGATTACCGAGCATAATATAGCATCTGAATATACGCTAAGGGTTTTGTAACTGTCACGTATGCCGAATTAGAAGTCATTTTCTATATTTAACCACGCGTGAAAGTACCAAAACCTATAGCACACTCTAAAGATCATTCCTAGCTCCAAGTAAGAAGCCAACAACCAAAGAGATTTAATTTCACTTTCTGTATCGATGTTGTTGACTTCTGACATGGAGGCTAGAGACGGTTAATAGAGACAAATAACTAAACTTCTGCATACTCCCAAGAGACAAACAAAAAGAAAACAACGTTAAGCCCACAACCTTATTTTTTAAACATATGTTAGACCAGCTGATGTGCCACGCATGTTGGACGTCTTTGTGCACGAAAAACATAAGTGACACACCAGCTGGCCTAAGAAACGCCGCATCAACATGTCATACTTCAAACAAACCCCATTCTCACATGCCATATAAGGTTCAATGCCATACAAAAACAGTTCTCATCATCGTCAGCAAAAACATAAAGAAAACATACCTTATAGAAGCACCCGTTATGGTCATTGGACCACCAACACAATGTAACATCACAATTTCTAGAAAGATAAAGAGATCGGGGTTATGTTACCTTTTTTAAATATTATTCTCAAACTCCCGACTTCCAAATCAGCTCCCAAGAGCATGCTGCTTTTCAGTAACATAGTTATAAAGAGGTAGCAACCCGCCAAGGTGATGAGGTTGTAAATCCCACTTAAGTTTTACAACCCCCTAGGCAGTACACCTAACCGTTGTAGTATAGTATAGGTGATGTGCTGTCGTGTAGGGTCAATTATTTGATTATCAAGTTTTAAATTTATATTTAGCCAACAAACCTAAAACAACACTTTAACGAGCAGTGTACCCGATCAAGATAGAGTTCGCGACAAGTATGGTGTCGAACACTAAGAATGAAACATTAATCATATATTCTATTAGTATTTAATTAGTCCATTTACTATTTAAACCTATGTTATGTACGTTGTCTAATGATATGAGGGTTTTCAACCTGAGAGACTGGCACAGGTTTGGTGAAAACAAATATCAATTCAATACACAATAAACGCAAAAGAAGAAATCTAGAAGATAGAAAAGCGGTACAAGACAAATGATAGAAAACTGTATTAGCCATATTAAATCCGGTTCAATGCTGGTTTGTTTGTTTTAGTGCAATGATTTACTTATCTCGAAGCGGCATATCATTCTTAAAACTTAGGCTGGTCATCATCCTAAGACCTAGACATAATTAATCGTGTCACAATTAACGCATCCGCATAAAGCATCCTTTAGTTTAATTATAATCTATCTTAGGGAATCAAAGCAGTGGTGATCCTGTTAAAACCCTAGCCCAACGGGACTTTACCCACATATTGTTTGACGGTGTTTTATATACTGGTAGTCCACTATTCAAATCTTTATCAGTTAATTAAGAGCATGATTGCTGAAACATAAACGGGTCACCTACCGGTCCAACTAAGCTCATAATTCAAAGACAAAGATAGAACGTTATTTGTGATCCTATAGGTCCAGTAATATAAAGCACGATATGGAGAGCTATCCCGGTATCTAGATTACTTTTTGAGGTACTCACATAGGACCTAGGTGATTGATAGTTCGCATATTCAAACAAATAAAACAAGTATGAGGTAAATAAACATAATTAAACAATCAACGATTAATTAAGAAATCAATTTTAAAACAAACCAAACATTGAACTTTCATTAAGATGACTAATACCCGAGGGTATTAGCCCACAACCATTGTAATTATAGAAGCGTAATCAAACAATGAAAATCGAACGATTAAGAGAGTAAAAATTACACGATATCTTCTATGGATTCGTGATCAATGCTTGACCTTTGTGGATTTGATCTTCTCTTCTAATTTTCATCTGTAGTAAGTATGGTGATTAAGGGAATATGATATTGCACACTGAAAACTCATTTTTGAGTCTTCTATTTATAGTGTCTGAAAAAGACTCGATACGCCGTATCTGGCAAGGACGATACGGCGTATTGGGCTGGATTCCTTGGAGTGTGCGCTACGTTTATAATAAATCTTTGATATCATTCCTAATTTACTTGATTTACTGTATCTTCGAATAGTTATCTTTATGGATACGGCGTATGTAGACAGTATGGATACGCCGTATTGGGAATTGGTCAAACACATTTTCTTGTGAAGTCTTGGCGCTGATACGCCGTATCTTTTTAGTTGGATACGGTGTATTGGTGAAATTTCAACAATCTTCAAATATCATCGTTTTAGCTCCAAATTATGCGCCTTTTAGCTTGTCTTCACAAAACAGTCCTGAATTACTGCATTTATCAACTTTAAAGCAATTAAGTGCCAAATAAAGAAATAATTATATAAAAGTGGGCAAAACAGATCGGATAAATGATATAATAAAGTGACGTTATTTGATGTCATCAATAGGCAAGACATGGGGGTTGTCATCGTTCTCTAGGGGAATAGCATTGTGAAAGGTCCAAACTAAATATAACTAAGATTTAGAAGATTGAAAAAAGAATATTTTTGTATTTTTTTATAATTAATAAAAGCAAGTAAAATCTCGGGGTATGAAGGTGGTTTGATTAATAATAATAATTAACTAATTAAACTAAATAAGGAGAAGATAATCCGTATGATAAGGGAGTAGTGTTTACTTAATCATGCATGGTCCTTTGTATGGTTTTCCTAACTCTATTGCCATGTCACACTTGCGATGTATGTGTAAGTATTTCTGAGAAGCATAACAAATTACACAAAAACGTCGTCTACGTGGTATCTTGATAGGGCAACACACATGCAAGGTGGTATGAAGACTATTACACGGGCCCTAGAGAGATATATGCGCATTAAAACACTGAGGGGATCATCCACATAAGGGTAAGGTAGTATGAAGACTGTTACCTATGGAATCTTTTCTACACAATCATGCCGCTCTAGATCTTTGATACATTTAAGTAACTAGGGTTCTAGAGACTAAGCATGCACACACATCAACAAGAAGCAATATAATTAAGATCTACATACCAATTCACATGCAATCATAAGCAAACACTTTAATGATCTAGCCTAGCATGTTCAAGATAGATAAAGCACAAATATCAATCAAACAATAAGACATATTGAAAGATAAAGGATAAAAGAACTTTAATATTATGAATCAAGCAATTAAGGATGGTATAAAAGGGTTGAGAAACCCTAAAATACTCCCAAAATCTGGTACAAGTCGACCTCCCACGAACTAAACCCTAATCCTCTATGATAATGTATATTTAAAACGTAAAAATCGAGTTTGTATATATAGACTCCAGGATGCAACGACGTCAAATATTCTCTAGACGTCGTCCCCACGCTAGGTTTTCTAGGGCTTAATATTTGACGGCTGATCCACATGACATCACAATTAATCCAGACGGCGTCGCTTAATGCTTCAAACGGCGTCATAATAAATCCAGACGGCGTCTCCACTCTCTAATCTTCAGTCGTTAACTGTGTCTTCATGCCCATTTGCCATCTTGTCCTGTTTCTTCTAAAATTAAGCCTAACTCATGTGTTTTTCCTCCAAATGCCTTTCAAGTGCTAAAAATGTAAAAAAAACGATTAAGCACATATTTAAAGCATTTTTGCATGATTATAAGGGTAAAATGACCCCAAAAAAGTGTAAAAAATTACACCTCATCACAAGGCTACAAATACAAACTCGTGATACCCCACTAAGATACGGATGATTTCACATAGCTGTTGCTTTCTAGCAAAGAAGAGTAACGGTAGATACCGATACTCGGAAAAAGGATCTATTGGCTCAGATAAGAGCATGCGTAAGTCTGTCATGGCTGCACACCTAACAGGTTGCCTTGCCAAGTTGTGAAATGTCACATGTTCCACTCAGACTACTCATATTCATCATTGCCAGATACAATGGTGGGCAAGCGCATCTAATGGACGGCTATATGATAAGTGTTTTGTCATTCTCACATATGCCTAAACAAAAGATATCTTCTTAATCTAGGAACATGTGACACTGTATATACTCAATTCGGAAGTAGGAAACAATTGGCGTTCATGCATGGTAACCATGGAACCTATAAGAAAAGCATCTAAGTAGAATAAGTTGTATGGAAAATACTGTTAGAAGAGAGGATGAAAATGCGGCCGCTATGGCTGTAAACTTAGCAAGCTTGCCATGCGAAGATGCGCGTACTCCAAACATTAACCAAACTCGCTTTCACAGATTAAGCATCAGCACAAAACATATGCATATCATACGCCGTTGTACTATAATTATGAGGCTCAGATAAGTAAGCATCCCAAAAAAGGATGTACAACCGGCATGGCTGCAAACTTCAGAAGCTTGCCGAGCCAAGATCCGCGTAATCTAGTTTAATTCAGCCCGCTCAGTCATGCTAAGAGTTTATCATTACAGCCGCTTAGAATCGTCATAATTACGGGCTCAATAGTCACATTTCAGACAGTTATAAGCAACATGCTGCTTTCATTTTATGACAGCTTAAGCATAATCATAGTGATATGGTAAATATCGCCAGAAGAAAAGAAAGACAAATACCAAAGTGGGGTAGGGAATGATATGATAAATATCCTAGCCTGTAACAACAACAATGTCAAAAGCAAGGCCCCCATGGCTGCAAACACGCGGGTGCGATGCCACACCCTACATGGGGCTATGGCTGTAAGTACAACTTAGTGCTGCCTCGCCCATGCACATGCCAACATTTGTCACGTTGGAATGATTATCTGGCACAGAGAAGTGTCTAAATCACTTATATTCATCGTCGCCTATTTAAATTATTGTACAATAAGGAAAACAGTTCGAGCACATCACAAATATTGGGCTCGATGTCTACGTCTCTGCAATAATAAATAGTAAGCAAACAATGTTGTACCTGCCGAAATTGGAAAATAACCATACAAACGTAGCATTATCCCTAAAATAAAATTTGTTATAAACTACTGTCACAATCGTCACTTAAACCGCTCCTGCATATTCTTATTCTTGAACAGCCTATCTGCGCGTACAACATCTCATTTCATGTTTTAGACCCTCATAGGCTGCTCAAGAATTGGATCACATTATAAAGCAGCTGAAGGTCCCATTCAAAATTTTAAATAACTAAACATTTATTAACACGGGTCTTCAAGTATCGATCGACTTAGATTAGAGTTTAAGTTTCCAAAAAAAACAGAATTCCACCATGGCTGCATACATAATAGTTTCTCTAGCCAAGTTATGGACGCTCACGACCCACGTCGAAGCTACTTGTATTCATCACTTCATGTTAAATTCCTTAGATATGCGATAAATTTTTTGTTAATATCACGCATGCCTTAATTAGAAGTTATTCATTCTAATTACTAAGCATATGTGATAGTGCCAAAACCCCTATCACAGTCCAATGGTTGGTTCTGCGTTATATGATCAGACGACATGAAAACAACTTTAACTTGGATGTATATTTCATTCGTGTTGCCTGATAATATGAACACAGAGTCGTTCGTTTGTACCAGAAAAATTTTCATCTTTTAAGCAAGAACAAAGGAACAAACGTTTCCCAAATCACAATAAATAGTTGTTGCTCTTTTGTTTACAAACAACATGTAATTCCATACCAGGAACAAATAAATAAGTGAATAAAGAGAATATACCCGCCATGACTGCAACCGTAATAAGTCGCCACGCCAAGAATCAAACAATCACATATTTACCAAACACACTTCAAGTCATCACAGCCTATTACAATCGACACAACCGTCAACTTCAATACACATTGACTGCTTCAGTAACCACATTCGATATATAATATCAAGCACCACAAATCATCGCACACCACGGATAGTGGCAACGAAAGTAGCAGTGGCATCGAAGGAACATAATCCAAAAGTATAAGCAAGCCGGATAATATTAATTTTTTAACAAAGAAAACACATAAAAACTATATTACTAAACAGCAGCATACTCTTGCGAGTGCTTTAGGCTGCAAGCCATCAAGCCTGCCATCTTCATTCCCAACGATATTTACCATACCGCTCCATTCCCCACTTAGGTGCTTCTCTGACAGGTTTCATGGCTACCGTGTGGTGAAATACGCGCCAGATAAAGAGGTATCAACCCATCATGGCTGCAAACATAAATTCGTGATGCCCCGCCAAGATACGGATAGCTTTCACCCTCAATGATCAATCAACGAAACACGCAGCCTAAACGGAGAACTATAACTTTCAACCCATTCAATCACTGTTTATGGCTTACACTGTTGAAATGTATGCGGGATAAAGAAGTATCAACCCGCAATGGCTGTAAACATGAACTCGTGATGTCGCGCCAAAAGACGGATGATTCCACCTCAATAACACAGCCACACAACACGTAGCCCACAAATAACTACAACTTCTCAACCCAAACACACCAATTCCACTATTGTTCCAACAACACCATCAATAACTTTCTAGGGCTCACACACGTTGAAATGCGTGCCGGATAAAGAGGTATCAACCCGTCATGGATGCAAACACGAACTCATGATGCCCCACCAAGATACGAATGATTTCACATCAATAACACAAATGAAGCAAAAACCCTATATTAAAACAAAACAAAACCCTAATCGGATATTTCATAAAAACAAATTGTACTTAGCCCAATTAACTACTAATCACTCATGAAGCAAAAACCCCAAATTAAAACAAAACCATAATCACATATTTTATAAAAAAAATTATACTTACCATAAATAACAATACTCAGTCTCAGAAACGTGACCAAACCACCAATGAAGACAAACACCGTCACGCAGCATACAAAACCCGACCAAACCACCGAAGAACATAAACCATCATCACCTGCAACAAACTAACAAAACAACCATATCAAACCAGATAAACCACCATGTAATGAGTAAACATTAACAATTTTTAGAGAGAGAAAGCGAAAATTTAGAGAGAGAGCAAATAAAAGAGATGTAGACTATGTATTCTCTAGAAAGAGATAAAGAGACCCGGGTTATATAACGTTTTTTTTAATATTATTCTCAAACTCCTAAATTCCAAAGCAGCTTTTGAGAGCATGCTGCCTTTTAGTAATATAGTTATAATAAAATGCATTTTGGTCTAATTGTTATAAAATGTGTAGAATCACATGTGAACAAATTAAATGGCATTAAAATATGTAGAATCATGTGTGAGTAAATAGATTGTAAAATGTTGTAAATCCGGGTAATATGTTTATTCATCGGGTATTTATAAAACAAGATACCTAGAAACTCTAATTGACCCGAACCTACAGATGGACCGAGCCTTATAATCTAACCACTAATACCCTCTCGCAATACGAGCGGCGAAATCATGAAAGCTCTGATAGAATGAGAAAGCTAAAAAACATTAAACAAATAGAAGTTTTGTTGATGAAGATGTTCGACAATGAGCGAAGACAAATCTTCATTTGCCGCAGCAAAAGCAAAATAAGGCGGAAGGAAAGCAAAATCATTGAGGCAAATAACTATTTTTGATGACGACATCTGACGACAATGGAGATTAATCTTCATCATGAAACAATAAAAGCAAAGAAAAAAAATAAAAGCTAAGCGTATGACTTTTTTCGGCAGTCAACTTTCAGTGGCGCGTTGTTGGGCGTCCAGCGGCCAACGGAGGTGATTCAAGTTGGGTTTTGCGCAAAACTGAAAAGTGAAGAGAATGACGTTGACCACGCCAGTTAACTCCAAACGGCTAAAAGTTATTACCAAAATAGCAAGCAGCCATGGTTTTAGCCGAAAATTTAACTTTTTTAATAAGACATAAAAGGTGGTGACTAGGGTTTAACAGGGTGGTTTAGGGGAAGCGGCTCAATGTAGCCACCTAGATCTCAGGATCAGACATGTTCTGATACCATGTTAAATGTTGTAAACCCCGTATGATTTTATGTTTATTTACTAGATATTTATAAAGCAACATACTTAAAAACTCTAATGTATCCAATCCACAAACGAGTTCAAGCGTTAAAATCCAACCACTAATATAAATGACATGTTTTTTGTAGTAGCGAGTTATAAAGTGTTGTTAGATCTGTTAAGTGTAATGGTGACCAGACTTGACAGTAATCACCACGGTCCCGTGTCAGCAAGACAAATACATGCGTCAGAGTTTTCAGCCGATTCAAACATTTTGGCGACAATATTCGATAACTATACACACAATTAAAAATACAAGAACATCACGTTCTTTTCGAAACTAAAAGCGCCAATTTAATATTAATATTATATCATTATAAATAATTGAACCCTATCATGAAGTGCTATTTGGACTTTATATATAAACCAATGCAACTTGTTGATTACATGCAATAATAAAATTTTCCAAAAAATGGCCAAAATACATCCTTGCATAACTTCATTCATCATCCTTTTGTTCCGACCAAAAACAAACATACACTATATGGATGAAATCACTTGTGCTTAACTCGAACGGCTATACGGTATACGACTCTAATGGAGGCGTCGTATATCGTATAGATAATTACGATAGCAAGTCTAGCAGCGAAGTTTATTTGATGGATCTTCATGGTAACGTCGTATGCACAATACTTAGAAAGGTACGTAAATATATATACCAGGGACGTAACCAGGTTGAGTCAGGGGGTCTGGGACACTCATGGAATATTACGGTGTAGGGCTAATTTTTTTAGAAAACCTCGATTTTTCTTAAACACACGTGTTTTTATTTATTTATATTTTTTTGTAAATGAACCAGGTCAAATTGTGTCTTCGTTATTCCATTGTTATGCTACATTTGTTAAATTTATATGGAGACTAATTGCAGAAACTATTGAGATTCGGGTTATGGGATTGTTACAACGATAAAGACACACGTAAACCATGGTTTAAAGTTGGCAAAACGTTTGATCTTTTTAAGCACGATTCGGTTTACGACGTTGTTGTTGGAACCAACGAGACACGAAGTACAAGTAGCTCGAATCATAAAATGGAAGGATCAGTACATAATTTAGAGTTCAAGATAATCGACAGTAAAGGAAAAGTCGCAGCTGAGGTGAGTTTTATAGTTTATGGAAAATTTATTTGTGTAACTGTCTTTGGCTCGATTTTACGAATAATAATTTTGCATAGGTACAAAGAAAAACACTACAACAATGGAAACTTTTAGCTAAGACCCTTGTCATAGCAAAAGGTGATAAAATGTCATCGCAAAACCTTTTCGCGACAACGTGTCGTAGCCAAATGGATTGTGGCAAAAGGCTTGTCGCAGAAAGTCTTAGTGACAACAAGGGGGTAACTTTTAGTGACGACGCGGGGCCCACCCAAAAAAGTGACACAAATCATTGACTGACGTGGCATTGCACTTTCAGCGACGACTCATGTCGTCGCTAATTTAATTTCCATAATTTAATTGTTTGGATTATTTTTTAATTATACAAATATAAATAATAAACAAAAATTATTTAAATTTTGCGGGAAACACCTTGGCTACGACGGCGTCGTCGCTAAAACCGCCTCTTATCATTGGTTACTGCCATTTTTTTGTGACTACAAATGCAGATTTAGCTACGGTTTTTTGCCGTCGCTAAACGTACCTATTATGAAAAAAAACAGCAGCTGCTGCTAATCCAAATTTTTTCCGGAAAAGATCTACTAAAATAAAACCTGGAAATCACCCAAAAACTATAATACAAAATGCATTCGTCCATTCATTCATAAATAACCAAAGTAAGTCATAGTATTCGTTTAAAACGATACAATTAAGCTAATACATATAATCTGATAATGCAAATAACAAAAGTAGAAATGTCAATAACATATACTAATATCCTATCATAAGCCTTACTCTTAATCATAATTCAACATCTTACTCCAACAGTACCATTCGTCACTGTCATTATCATCTTCTTGTTCACCACTTTGGCTAGTTTCGGGATCAAATGTCGGGGTGTAACAATTAGCAAGGCCGAGAGGAGTAAAACTAGGGGCGGGAAAATTAGAGCTAGGGCCGCCAGGAGTATAGATAGAACCGGGAAACACTTGAGGAGTGTATAAATCAGGAATCTGAAACTGTGAAGAAGGAGTACCTTGTTGACGGTTGAAGAAATCCACAAATTTTTTCAACGCGTTTTGTTGACTTTCAAATGCTTTTCTTTGCTCCTCTTTTTCCAAAGCATGTTGCCTCTTCAGGTCTTCTAATTGCTCCCGGGTATGGTTGTGCCCTCCCATAATCCAAATTGCCCGTACCCGCTAAATTTCTACCTACGCCCGCTATATGCGCACGATTTATGCTCCGAGTGACTTCAGCCAAGATTTCTCTATCCGTCTTGGGCGGGATGGTTCCAGCGGTGATAGCATCTTGGATTGCCTTCATTTCTGCCTGTGTAGTTCAAAAAAACAAAAGTTAATATAACAATGACGGAAGGGTGTTTCACATAAAATCAGGTTGTTATCAGATATCTTAGTACTTTACTGTAAAAAGATATAGCTACGAATGACGGTTATACTAAAAACATTTGATGGTTTAATATTTAGGTTGAAAGATTCATGAGGCAATGTAGCAAGCGAAGAGTATGGCCGGTGGGAGCTGTATCAAAGACTATCACAGAGTAATCCATGGTTTGCACTAACCTAAATCAAAATTTTTGAAAAATGATTTAATAATTGCAAGATAAATACTTTGAAACAATGCCAAAATGGTTCAGATGTTAGAATATTTACAGCAATCATATCCCATAACTACATGGGTGATAGCAAACCATTCAGACTATACCAGAAAATTGTATACATATTAAAATGGTCTCTTATGGTGGCATCAGAATTATCTTTAGGAGATGTTAGAAGTTACCTCAGAATTATTATATGGACCTTCAATAGTTCGATCCAAGTTGGAATTCTAATCAAACACAAAATTTAAACTAAAACATGATGCAACTAGCAAGACTTGAAAACATGATAGTGGGCTTATATTTTAGCCAAATGGTCTGCTAACCATTTAGACTAATTATTTTAACAGCTTAATTGATGATCATAGATGCAAGAAGCTAGGGAGAAGAAAGATTACATATTGTAATTACAATCATTTTTAGGATTAATAATCCATTCCGACCATTATGGTTTTAAACACCTATTCCTATGTGAGATCTAAGATAGGAAAGAATCTTAATTTCATTATCAAGCATGTCTTTTGTAGGTGGCTACGGATCAAAACACACCTTGTTCCTATAAACCAGAGTGTATGTTGTATTTACATTCAGGCTGTGTGGCAACTCATATAGCAGCATAATATAATCAGAGCTAAGTTACCAAACGTCCCTGTTGCAGCATCAAGGTGTTTGGTAGATGTTGCACCAATTACCAAACACCACTGTTGATGCATCAAGGCGTGTTTGGTAACTTAGCTCTCCATCAATAGGCCGGGATACAAGAGGAGTACGTTTGTTAGGAAAAACTTTACTTACATAGAGCGTTTCGTTTTCCCGAGTACGAAAATTTCCGTCTTTATCCGAATGACGACGCCTCCAATGATCTATCAACCCCTCGTAACGCTGGTTTTCTTCGAACTATATATATATAAACAATATAAAACAAATTAATTACGAACTATATATAAACAATATAAACACCGTTAAAATATTATAAGAAATAAAAATAATAAAGAGTCATACGAATTCGTGTCTTCCTTGCGCGAAAGATTTAGATCCTTGGTGGGTCGTCACTTTGTTCTTCGCTCTATTTGCGACATTCCTCTCTGATTGTTTCATCCGATCCGGGTCGGACCGAAAGTCAACAAGTTTCTGCCACTGAGCATCTCCAGCTTTCCACTTCGGCGGCTTCTCCTGCCTTGCCTGTTCCATCGTCTTCTTATTAAACCACTTATCCTTGAACTTACATTTGTTGTCACTATATCAACGTGCAAAATCCCTCTGAAGCCCAGCCCTCACCAAGCTCCCCATTGTCTTATCTTCGCCATTTATTTTGATTACAGTCTCGTCATTTAAGTGGGGTTGCAAGTCGAAATAAGTCTGCAAATAAGTATATACATTTAAATAAGCACACACATTTAAATAAACACAAATATGTAAACATTCGATAACAATAAAAATAGAATTAATATAAACAAGACCTGGAGGCGTGGGATTAACGGCGCCTTATCTGTTGGGGGGACATTCTCCCATGAATCATAATGCTGGGGAATTTCCTTGATTAGTTCCCCAACATAGCTAGAGAAGTTTGCACCATATTGGCCTACAGGTTTGAAGGTCTTTTGATCATTCGCCTCGAACACTATCTCCAGTTTGCGGTAGCCATTTTGTTTGAAGGCCTTTTTTAATGCCTTATGTTTGCTTTCCCTACGTTTCCCCGAACCTACAAATACAAGTGATGAGTCAACAAGTATATTCACAGTTTATATAATAAGTTACACTTTCTTACCTTCACATTGGTGGGGTAACATCTTGGGACGCCGATCGTCAGGTGGATCCCCACCTGCATCTCCACCATGTGATCGTGGAGCTACACAGGCCATCTGTAAAAATACAAGTACAAGACCATACAATTTCATTGACCAATTAATACAGATACACACTCAAATAGATATAAAAATTCATATAAATACACATTCAAATATATATATACACATTTAAACATATAATGGTAATTTCATTAAAATAAGTGTTATTTTGCAAATTACAATTTAAAATCAATTTTCATCTTCACTAGAAACAACATGAACACTAGCGGGGTCATCATCATCACGCACGTCATCATATTAATCATCATGTTCAAGGACATGTGGAACGACATCATCTTCATCACCAATAAAATCAGCACCTTCTTCGTCAGCAACTTCATTATCCGGCAGGGCATCCACTTCTGTTGATTCATCATTTGTACTCAAAATCGTATACTCTAAATTACCCAATTCAGCAGACAGTACAACATCCGATGAATTGCTGTCATGTATAACATCTTGTTCATCCTCTACCACATCCCGGTGCCAGATCTTCCGATGATGAACATCTTCGACGACCTTCCAGTGAGGTGGTCGTCTAGCCGGGTCTTCAAGGTAGAAGACTTGTCTTGCATGTGTCGCGAGAATGTACTGTTGATCTCTAAAAGAATCCTTATCAGTCAAAATATGGTTTATGCCCTGTTTAATGTAAGAACGTTTGGAGCGATCAGAGCGTGCGAAAGGAGGGTTCTTGGTGTCGAACCATTTACATCGGAACAACACAACCTTGCGGTTGCCGATATAAGTGAGCTCTAAAATTTCATCCAACTGACCATAAAACATATCTCCATTAGGCCCGGGTGTTGCAACTCCGTTGTTTTGGTTGTACGTTGTATATCGCGGTCGTGTACCAACCGTTAACTACGCAAGCGGCGTATGAGTTTGCATTTGATTCAGGTCTACAAGCCAAAGAGAATAACTCAGACTTAGGACTACACCTAGGGTTGTTTTCCATACTCTTTTGACGGATCTACGAAAAAAATAAAAATAGATTCAAATGACGAATGCTAGATACTTAGAGAGGGTAATAAATAGAATGTGTTACGTTATTGTTTGGAAATTACCTATAAATGATCATATATTAGAACAAGTCGTCAAAAAAATAACTTGCGGAATAAATGGTTTTAAAAAAACCTACTTTTTGTAGGCATCAATGTACGCGTCAATTTCAGGACTGTTGTTAAGTATAAACCATACAACTTTCTGCATAACTTTTGTATCCATCGTAGTATAGACCTCTTTACCCACTGGTTCACATATTGATTGGAACACCTGAAATGTATCTGTTGGATTTAGCCCGAAACCATTTCTGTCAGGACGATTAAATCTCGTCTCAACACCCTTAAGATAGTGCGAACAGAAAGTTAATGCTTCTTCTGCAACATAACCCTCCGCTATAGAACCTTCAGGCTTGGCTTTATTTCGGACATAATTTTTAAGCTTCTTCATGTATCTTTCAAATGGATACATCCACCTCATGTAAACAGGGCCACCTAGAATAGCCTATTCGGGTAAATGCATAACCAAATGAATCATTACGTCAAAAAAAGCAGGAGGGTATATTTGCTCCAAAGAACACATAATATTGATCAGTTGTTCTTTGGCTTTCTCCATGTCTTGCTGCATCAACTTTCAAGCACAAATCTGCTTGAAGAATAAGCAGAGCTCGATTATTGCGGGTGAAATGTCTTTGGGTAAGTATTGTTGAACTCCATAGGGAAGTAACCGTTACATCATTATATGACAGTCATGAGACTTCATGCCCGTTATGTTGTTATCATCAGCGGTTACTTTTTTCTTGAAGTTCAATCCAAATCCATTAGGTAGTCTAACTCCTTTGATTAATTGACAAAAAAAATTCTATTATCGGGTGTGAAAGAGTACTTGGGATGAGGCTTTTCAAACTTCCCGCTTCCTTTATCAACGAGCCACAACTCTTCTCGAATACCCTAGCCTTCCAAGTCTTGTCGTGCCTTAATCGTGTCTTTAGATTTGTCGTTCATTAACAAGGTACCCAGCAAACTCTCAAGCACATTCTTTTCGATGTGCATTACATCCAAATTGTGTTTTAGTTGAAGAGTAGGCCAATACTCCAGATCGTAAAAAATAGATCGTTTATTCTAATTAAATTTGACATTTCGATCACGTGGTTTCTGCTTATTAGATGAATGTTTCCCCGGGACACGTCTCGGCAATACCCTAAGTTGGTTCATGATGTCCGCATTGGTAAGGGTTTTAGGAATAAGCGTCATATTAATTTTACCATTGAATGTCCTCTTCATCCTTATAGTATGTCTTAGGCGTAAGAATTTTCTATGACCAACATAAACAATTTTCCCCCTTACTTTTGCACTTGGAGTGTCCTTATTACATATGGGGCATGCAAGGTAGCCTTGCCCAGACCACCCAGACAAACTGCTTCGAGCAGAAAAATCATTGATGGTTCATAAAAGCGCCGCTTTCATTTTGAAATCAGTTCTTGTAACAACATCTCTCGTCCATACTCCAGACCATAAAGTTTGCAGTTCTTTAATCAAAGGCTGTAAGAAAACATCGATGTCCTTTACAGGTGATTTGGGGCCAGGAATTAACATCGTCAACATAAAAGAAGTCTCTTTCATACACATCCACGGGGGTGTAATGTATGTTGTCATTATCGCCGGCCACATGTTGTAAGTTTGACTCAGGTTGCCAAATGGATTAAAACCATCAGCATCCAACCCTAATCGGATGTTTCTAGGATCTTTTGCAAACTCAGAATGTATTATGTCAAAAAAATTCCGTGCTTTACCGTCAACAAGGTGATTCATCTGACCGTTTTCCTTAGACTTTCCAGTACTATGCCAAGTCATCCACATTGCAGTGTGTTGTGACTTGTATAAACGTTTTAGTCTAGGTATCAACGGAAGTAACGCACCACCTTGTTAGCAACTTTCTTTCCTTTTGTCTTGAGGTCTTTCCATCTACTCGCATTGCAGATCGGACAATTTTGCATTTTTTCATTCTCCTCCGATCCCCAAAATAAAAAACAATCATTTATACATGCATGGATCGACTCGTATCCTAACCCGATCTTTTTGTATGTCTTCTTCATTTCGTAGTATGAAGATGGGATTTTGAATCCTTCTCTATGAGGAAATGCCTCTTGGAGAACTTTTAGAATCAGGTTAAACCCATTGTCCGTTATTTTACCTAAGACCTTGGCGTGCGACATCTTTGCCAGAAAGTCCAATGAAGTCATCCAAGTGCAACCTGGGTATAACT
Source organism: Tanacetum coccineum (assembly GCA_026074375.1). Classification (NCBI taxonomy): domain Eukaryota; kingdom Viridiplantae; phylum Streptophyta; class Magnoliopsida; order Asterales; family Asteraceae; genus Tanacetum; species Tanacetum coccineum. The sequence continues at coordinate 31,628 of BQNB010070367.1, forward strand.
TGTCAGTGGCCCTGGAAAATAACGCTTCAAACTCGTTATCAATGTGAGGACCCGTTGTTTGAGTTGGTTGAGGACCCGTTGTTTGAGTTGGTTGAGGACCCGTTGTTTGAGTTGGTTGAGGACCCGTTGTTTGAGTTGACTCATTATCCGGACGAATAATTTCGTCGAGGAACGCAGCCATGTTATCGTATTCAGGTGAAGGTGGTTGTGGTGGCGGAGGTGGCGGAGGTAGCGGAGGAAGCGATTCACCGTGTTTATCCCAAATGGTATAAGTTGAGTCAAACCCATTTTCAGATATGTGTGTCCAAAGAGTATTGATCGAACCCGTTTGTGAGTTACCACATAGATCACATGGGCATGCAATCTCTCCGGAGATGGGGTCCAACAATGTTTTACAATGCTCGAGGAATACATGAAGACCACGTAAAAATTCTCCAGAATTACGATTGCATATAGATGTCCAACTCTTATCAATTGTCATAACTGCGTTGTAATGAAGTAATAAAAATGAGCTACATATCAATTAAAAGCTA
>BQNB010070368.1:0-10726 GCA_026074375.1 Tanacetum coccineum
TCTCTAATATAATATTCCTCTCTTGTTTCTCTCTCTACTTTCTCTCTCTAAGTTTTATTCTTATTTTCTAGCATATTGGTAAAGATTATTGTTGTGTAATGGATTAAATTAGTGGGATAACATGTGGTATCACTCGCCAAGGGGTGTTTAGTGTTTACTTGTATTGAATTCGTGGTTATATTTTTGCTTGTGTTTTGGTTCGCATACAAAAGCAAGAAAAAACCATGGTTTGATTTGATTTCGTGGCTCAAGGTGTTAAAGGATGGTACTTTCGTGCTTAGATCAAGTCCTTGCATCGTCTATTGAGCTTCTACAACTTATTTCATGGCCTAGATAAAAGATTGAAGAATTTTTCTTGGTTGCGTTTTGGTTATTATCAAGTAATTCTTGGTTGCATTTTGGTTAGAAAAGTATTGCGTTTTGTTTTTTTCAGGTTGCGTTTTGGTATTCGAAGACCCATTGCGTTTTGCCTCGAAGAAGACTGCGTTTTGCTCCACAAAGTCATTGCGTTTTGCTTCAAAGAAGAACTTGCGTTTTTTGTATTGCGTTTTGTCACAAGTTGAAGACCCTCACTGCGTTTTGACTAAGAGAAACTCTGCCCAATTAATTTCTTGATTGCGTTTTGCCTCAAGAGTTGATTGCGTTTTGATTATATTCGTTGCGTTTTGCTCAAATGTTGCGTTTTGACCAAGAAGTGTTGCGTTTTGATCATACTCGTTGCGTTTTGATCATACTCGTTGCGTTTTGATCATACTGGTTGCGTTTTGATCATACTCGTTGCGTTTTGATCATACTAGTTGCGTTTTGATTAGACTCGTTGCGTTTTGATCATACTGGTTGCGTTTTGATCATACTCGTTGCGTTTTGATCATACTCGTTGCGTTTTGATCATACTAGTTGCGTTTTGATTAGTACTCGTTGCGTTTTGATCATACTCATTGCGTTTTGCTCATACTCGCTGCGTTTTGGTCAAAAGTCACTGCGTTTTGCTCTTGAGTTTTATCTACAAGTTGAGATTTGCTCAGTGTTTGGTCAATGAAAAATCGAACTAGCTATAACCGATCGAACTAGGACTATCGAACTAGTGACATTCTCGTTGATCGAACTAGCACTATCGAACTAGTGACATTCTCGTTGATCGAACTAGGACTATCGAACTAGTGACATTCTCGTTGATCGAACAAGGACCATCGAACTAGCGAAATTCTTGTTGATCGAACGAATAACATTTCTTGTTGATCGAACGAGAAACATTTCTTGTGGACCGAACAAGCGAATCGATCTAGTTGATTTCTCTTAGAACCGAATTACACAACCGAACCAACGAACCGAACAAGCATGAACCGAACTAGGTGATTTACATAACAACCGAACTAGAACCGAATTAACAATTTTTGTTTTTACGGTTTTTTCTTGATTTTGTAAAATCCCGCGAAAGATACGATTCTTCTCTCGGTTTAAATCCAAGAATTGTAAAATCCCGTGAACATTAATTGCTTTCAATCCACAACAACAATCACTTTACCTACTTAAGATCCGATATCCATTCACAGCTTCATCAAGATGTCAAATTCAAATACCAATTTGCAAACTCAATCATCGAATGCTCTTCATAATGCTATCATGGAAGCGGGTAGCAAAGATAGTCCAACCAATGTTGCACCGGGTATTTACGTTCAGTGGAAATCCAGAAACAGAGATACATTGAACAACCTAACCGTGATCTAATCTCTACTATGCTCTCCAATACATCCTCCATACATATATCATGGGTGAGAAAATAGTTCCAGTTGCTGAAGGAGTTCTGACACAACCATAGAGAGGTTTTTTTTTTTTTTTTTTTTTGGGGAACTATAAGAATGTTTCACAAGACATACGAGATCAAATGAATGCTGTACGCTGATGCTGTTTAGATCTTATTGTAGGGATAGATAACGATATCTACTCCACAGTTGATGCTTGTCCGAATGCATGTGAAATGTGGAAAGCCATTGAAAGGTTGAAACAAGGTGAATCAATTAATGTTCAAGATCTTGAAACCAATTTATATTGGGAGTTTGGAAAATTCACATCACGAGATGGTGAATCACTTGAATCGTATTACTCACGGTTTTACAAGATGATGAATGAGCTTGTCCGAAATCAGTGTAATGTTACTAATCATCAGGTCAATGTCCAGTTCTTACTTCAACTACAACCAGAATGGCAAAGGTTTGTGACACTTGTTAAGCAGAGTCAAGAGCTGAAGACTGTCTCCTATCACAAGCTTTATGACATTCTGAAGCAACACCAGAATGAAGTCAATGAGATACGAACTGAAAGACTAGCACGTACTGCTAATCCACTTGCACTTGTTGCTCAACAACAACCAGTTTACCATCATCAAAACCATCCTACTCAAAACACTCAATATTCCTCCACCAGATCGCAACAGTCCACAAGAAACAGAGGAAAAGCAATTGTTACCTCTTCTGCTCCTACTTATGATCCAGAACCTGCTACGGTTACTGAAGATGAGGAAATGTCAAAGGAAAAGGAGATTGACAAACTCATGGCTTTAATTTCCCTCTCGTTCAAGAAAATCTACAAACCTACCAACAACAACCTTCGAACTTCATCAAACACCAGTCGAGCTAATCAAGATAATTCTCCAAGAACTAACAGAGGAACTGGGTATGATAATCAGAGGGCAATTAATGTTGCTGGGGCTAGGGAAAATGTAGGTACTCCGGTCGTGCAAAAGTCTGGGATTCAGTGTTACAACTGCAAGGAATATGGGCATGTATCAAGGGAATGTCAGAAACCGAAACGAGTAAAGGATGCAGCTTATCACAAGGAAAAAATGTTATTGTGTAAACAAGAGGAAGCTGGGGTTCAGTTGAATGCAGAACAAGCTGATTGGAAGGATGATACTGATGATGAGTCTGATGATCAGGAATTGGAAGCACATTATATGTACATGGCACAACTTCAAGAGGTTACTCCAGATCCAGTTGACAATTCTGGACCAATCTTTGATGATGAGCCAATGCATAAGCTCGTCGAGATAATTCTATTCATCGTAGACTCTGGGTGCTCAAAGCACATGACCGGAAATCTCAAGCTTCTAACTAATTTTGTGGAGAAATTTCTGGGAACGGTGAAGTTTGGAAATGATCAAATTGCACCAATTCTTGGTTATGGAGATCTGGTTCAAGGTGCTATTACTATCAAAAGGGTTTATTACGTCGAAGGGCTTAATCATAATTTATTCTCCGTTGGTCAATTTTGTGATGCGGATTTGGAAGTTGCTTTTCGGAAGTCTTCATGTTACATCCGTGATTTGAAGGGAAATGATCTTCTCACAGGTTCTCGTGGCACAGATTTGTATTCCATTACTCTTCAAGACTCAACATCTCCCAATCCAATTTGCTTAATGGCTAAAGCAACATCGTCTCAAGCATGGTTATGGCATCGTCGTCTATCTCATTTAAACTTCGACACCATCAACTTGCTTTCAAAGAATAATATTGTGAATGGCCTTCCAAAGCTAAGGAAATTGATTGTGCAAAAGCTAAGGGGATTTAATGTCATAACAAAATCGATTTTGAAAAATCATCTAATGCATATACTCAACAGATAAATGATTAAATCAAATCGATTCGGATATGAAAAGGAGCTTTGTGCACATCAAGAAACATTCCATATTGTCACAAGCAAAAGAGGCTCAAATTAAGCTTTACAAAAATCGTGAAGAAAAGGAACTTGATAAAGTCTTTGCTTTAGAAAACAAAAGATCAAGGTTTTTGAATGATATTTGTATATAAACCGGCCAATCTGTTCAAAAAATGAATATGATGAATCGTAATTGTAAATAACATGAGTTTTGACAAAACCTGAGTTTCTCAAGAAAGCTCAAAGAGCGAATCCTCGTTTGTATGATATAGGTTGCTACAATGATAATCTTGCATTAATGTTAGCCCCTGATTCTGACAAAACGATTCGTCTTGAAAAAGAACGTCGATCAAAATTAAGCGATTTAATCAGACCGTTTGATTATGATCAGTTGAATAATCTTTATGATTGGTTCGTTCCACAACGGGAAAAGTCGGCTGAACAACACTATTTTCTAAAAATGTCAAAGATGTGTCATACATCTTCTAATAAGGAATTTTCCAAAGAGTCTTTTCATAATCAATCAACTTTGTTAGAAAAATGAATGGATGAATCCATTCCTTGGGATCAAAAGTGTAAAAGCTCTAAAGAACTTTTCAAGATTAAAAAAAGTGTTGACACGATTTTTGATGAAGTGGAACGTTGCAAACAAACAATTGTCCAAAAGAACATATTTGGTAACATCGATCCTTTCATTCAAAACACAATAGAAGAAATTTTGGACCCCAAATTAGCAACTAGAATGCGGACTTAGAAACATTTCACTTGTGTTTGAAGAGGAAAATGGTTGCTGATTTGCAGTTACTTTAATTCTCTTGAAATGAAGTAGCACTCTCAAATCTCAACTGAAACTCAAATAACACAGTTTTGATTGATATCGACCGACTTTCAAGGGGAATATTACTATTTTGATCACATGAGTGCACCAATAATTTGGTATATACACTAATTTAGATGAATTCACTGATTTGCAATGTGATTACGGAGAAACCTTGGAAAAGTGTGAACGTCTTGAAAAAGAGCTTTCAAACAGTAGAAAAATGTCAAAGAGTATTGAATCACTTCAGAAACATGCGATTAATCTTGAACTTGATTTACAACAGTGTAAAGAAAAGATAATCATGACAAAATCTTTCAAGAAAATCAGTCAAACGTATTTCTGAAAGAACGTGAACAGTATTTTGAAATTCAAGACTTGAAAGCTAAATTACAAGGCAAAGGAATTGCAATATGTGAGTTGAAGAAACTCATAGAAAAGATGAAAGAAAAATCTATGGAACACTAAGTTTGAAAAATCATCGGTTATTCGACAACCGAATGCTTTTAAAAGTCAAAGACAATCAATTTTGGTTATACTAGATCTTTTTTCAATTCTATTGCAAGAAAGTTTTTCTCAAAGTCAAAGCCAGTTACCACACAAAAATGTGTCTAATGATTTTCAAAACCAGTCAACCTACACAGATCTTGTCTCCGAATAAGTTGTATAAATTGTAAGGAACACAAATGTGATTGCACCAGGAAATGTATAAAGTGCACAACCAAGCCTATCATACTAGAACCCTCAGTTGCATTCAAGACATTAGGAAAATCCTAACAAACGTGGTCTTTCGCTTCAGGAGTAAATTACCAATAACATAGTGTTAGCAGTCACGTTAAGAGCAATTCATTGGAAGATAGAGTTAATTATAACAATAGACAAGGGAAGAAGGCAAGAAAGTAAATGAACAACGTAGGAAGTTTAGTTTTCAAATAATAAAACGTTTGTAACTGCGTGTAATGACAGTTTGAATGCTAAGACCTCGAATGTTAACTTTGTCTGTGTTACTTGTGGAAAGTGTGTGCTGAATGACAATCATGATTTGTGTGTCCTACATTATATAAATGGCGTGATATATAGGACTAGCAACAATGGTTGTGCCTGTTAGTACTTCAGAACCCAAGCATAATGTGACCAAATCAGTTGCAACATCCAGTACGAAAACCGTTGCAACAGACTCCACTGTCAAGAAATCTAGAAACATAACTAGGAAGTTATATGAGCAAGTTAGTAAGACATGCAGTTGGTGGTATCCTAAGTATACACCATCTGGATACAAATGGAAACCTAAGTCTCAAAAAAAGGAAATGTTATCCAATCGGTTAGTTTGCCTCTAGGAATGTTAACTAGAATTGACTAATATTTTGGACTTAAGACTCCTAGTGTGCTCACTGTGTAAATTACTCCATTGTCTTATAATTCTTTTGCAGCTATCGAGATAAATTCTATTCATCGTAGATCTAGGTTGCTCAACAAGCACATGGCCGGAAATCTCAATCTTCTAACTAATTTTGTGGAGAAATTTCTGGGCACGGTGAAGTTTGGAAATGTTCAAATTGCTCCAATTCTTGGCTATAGAGATCTGGTTCAAGGAACGATTACTATCAAAAGAGTTTATTACGTCGAAGGGCTTAATCACAATTTATTTCTTCCAGTGGGTCAATTCTGTGAAGCGATTTGGAAGTTGATTTTCAGAAGTCTTACATGTTAATATCGTGATTTGAAGGGAAACTGATCTTCTTACAAGTTCACGTGGCAAGATTTGTTATACCATTTCTCTGCAAGACTCATCATTCCCAATCTAATTTGCTTAATGGACTAAAGCAGCATTTCTCAAGGCATGGTTACTGGCATCTTCGTCTATCTCATTGAAAAATTAGACATAGAGTTCCATCCGCGCGGGGTTCCAACTTTCCGTCATATTGTTTCTCCGAATCTTTAGGGAATTTTCATTGTAACATACCTCAAACATCTCTTATTCTTGTTGGTATTTGGTTCTTGGTGCTTCAGTTTGAACATACCAAAATTTGTTTGGGGAGAGTCAACCTATAGTAATGACTAAGGCTCGTACCCTTTATGGTAGCTCTAGTTCCTTCTATGATCAAGGGCGTCTGCGACAACAATTTGCATTTCCCTGGGTGATAACGAATCTCGCTACATCGTAATCACTAAGCAATTCTAACCAACGACGCTGCCTCATATTCAGCTCCTTTTGATTAAGAATGTGTTGTAGACTCTTGTGATCCGTGAACACCGTACACTTGGTTCCGTACAAATAGTGTCTCTAGAGTTTCAGAGAAAATACTACCGCTCCAAGTTCTAAATCATGAGTCGTATAGTTCTTCTCATGAATTTTCAGTTGGCGTGATGCATAAGTAATCACTTTCTCTCTTTGCATCAATACAACGCCCAAACCTATGATCGAAGCATCACAATATACGATAAAATCTTTGCTTCCTTCAGGTAAAGCCAGAATTGGTGCACTACACAACTTCTTCTTCAACAGTTGGAACGTTGTTTCTTATTTGTCACCCCACTCAAACTTGACCTTCTTCTGAGTGAGCTTGGTCATTGGTTTGGCAATCTTTAAAAATCCTTCGATGAACCTTCGATAATACCCAGCAAGACCTAAAAATTAATGAATCTCCGTTGGTGACTTAGGAGATGCCCAATCTTTAATGGATTCGATCTTGGCGGGGTACACGTGAATACCCTAACTGTCAATTACGTGACCGAGGAACTGTACCTTAGGAATCTAAAATTCACACTTGGAAAATTTGGCATACAACTCCTCTTTCTTAAGCAACTCTAAGATTAGCTTAAGGTGCTCTTCGTGTTCTTGCTTATTCTTTGAATATATCAGAATATCGTCAATAAAAACAATTACTAATTTATCCAGATATGGTTTGCACACTCGATTCATAAGGTCCATGAATACAGCAGGTGCGTTTGTCAAACCAAATGGCATAACTTGAGATTCATAATGGACGTAACGAGTTCCGAAAGCGGTTTTCGAAATGTCTTCTTCTCGAACCCTTAGTTGGTGATAACCTGACCTTAGGTCGATCTTCGAGTAGACACTCGACCCTTAAAGCTGATCAAATAAATCATCAATTCTTGGGAGCGGATAACGGTTCTTCACCGTCAGTTTATTCAATTCCCGGTAATCAATGCACATTCGAAACGATCCGTCCTTCTTCTTGACAAACAAAACCGGAGCTCCCCGGGGTGAGGAACTAGGTCTTATAAAACCTTTGTCAGATAGTTCTTTTAATTGCTCTGACAATTCTTTCATTTCAGAAGGTGCCAAATGATAAGGCGCCCGAGCTACGGGTGCAGCACCAGATATCAAATCGATTTGAAATTCCACTTGTCGAGTCGGAGGAAGACCCGGCAAGTCCTCAGGGAATACATCAGGAAAATCCCAAACGATTGGTACGTCCTCAAGTCGCTTCTTCTCCGACTTGTCTTCCGTCTCCTTTATATTAATGTTTTCCAAAAAGACTGGACATCCTTTTAGCATGTATTCTTGTGTTTTGGTGTACGAGATAATGTGCAGACGAGCCTAGTGTTCCTGTTTGCTTCCGTCACCGTGAAAAATTAATGTTTCATTTCCCTAGGGGATCCGAACGATCTTCTCGGCACACACAATGATTGCTTGGTACTTTACCAACCAATCCATACCAATTATAGCGTCGAATCTACCCAGTTCTACGGGCATTAAGTCTATGTTGAATGGGTGGTTCAGGATATTTAATGTACAACCCCTAAGGATAGTGTTCAACCCAATTATTCTCCCATCGGCTAGTTCAACGTCATAATAGTGATCTAATGCAGTTGGTGTGATATCAATTTGGGAGCTAAATGCAGTGGATACAAAACTCCTATCGGCACCAATATCAAATAAGACAGAAGCATAGCGGTTGTTTAGAAGGAACGTACCTGTCACGACATTTGAGTCTGGGTCAGTCCCTGCACGGCCTACCGCATACACCTTCGCTGGAGCATTGCCATTTCCACCTTGGTTACCATGATTGTTGTTGTTCTTTAGCTTTGGACACTCCCTCTTGAAATGCCATTGGGCTCCACACTCAAAACAAGTAGATCTCTGACCCGACCTGGTGCCCCTCTAATTATTAGCATTGTTGGCATTTACCGTACTCCTACAGTCACGGGCAAAATGGCAACCTTTGTTGCATTTGTGGCATTTTGAAGCACATGGACCGTCATAGTGATAATTACATTTAGCGCATAAGGGTTTAGATACCCCGTATGGCTTTTTCTCACCAGTCCTTGCAGTGTAGGCCGGACTAGTGTTCTGTCTCTTGTTCTGTTGTTGTTGTTGGTTCTGAGTGTTCCTTGAGGTGTCCTCAAACTTCCTTTTACTCTCTGTCTGGCGTTCAGCCAATGTGCGGATTTTCTTATCCATTAGCTCGGTTGCAATTTCAACTGCATCTTCTATTCTCTTTGGTTTAGACGCTACTACACTCCCATAAATCATGTCAGGGAGGCCACCGACATATTTTTAAATTTTATCAGATTCTTCGGGAAACATCCTCCCGCACAACAAATCCAATTCCTGAAAGTGTTGGGTATAACTTGTCAAGTCGGTACCCTTCACCTTCAGATCTCAAATCTCCATTTCTAGTTTCTTGATCTCATTTTGAGGACAGTATTTGTCAGTCATCATTTTCATGAGTGTTTTCCAAGGCATACCGTAAGCGGCATCATGACCAACTGTCTTAACATGAGTATTCCACCATGTTAAAGCAACTGAATGGAGTGTGCAAGTAGCAAACTTGACTTGATTCTCAACTGTACAATTGCTGATGTGGAAAACAGACTCCATCCTTTCAAACCATTGAGATAGACCGGCAACTCCTTCCGTGCCTTTGAAGTTTAATGGTTGACATTTAAGAAAGTCAGCGTAAGTACATTCACGAGCAACTCGTTCTGTCCTTCTAACACCTGTTCCCGAATTATGGCTGTCATCGCCATTTGTACTTCTGTTAGCATCACGTGCTGCCAAAGCGGCAGTAACGCCTTGATCAATCATTGCCTGAAGCTGGGCATTAGTGACAGATGTGGTGTTGGTTGTTTCTGGGACGGTTGTTGATCTGGTGGTTCGTTTTGGTGCCATTTTCTTTAATCACAAGAAAATATAATACCCGTTAGATTTCATAAAATCATAACCATGACATGACATATACCCAATAAGTAAAATGAGATCACATCACACAGTTAAATGCATAAATGAATTAAAATTAACAATGGTGTAGCTAAATCGATATTCATTCATAATAAATTCGATTACAAACATGACATAATACCACCATTCCATATATAATTGGAAAACATACATGATTGGTTCAGATACAAAATGATCACAAGGATTAGGTTACAAGATAAAAGAATATATACAACCTAAAGCCATACTAGCCGGGAGTTACCCGTAATACTTAGTAGGCTGTACAAAATAACTAGCCATAACATGATCTAGGAACTGCTACCAGCCTCCTTCGGTAGCTCTGGCTGTGCAAGACCCTTAGCGGATCCCTGTTGTCTCTATAACTCTGACATCTAAGTTTGTAGTCTCTTCACTAGCTTTAGTGCCTTAGTGAGCTGTACCTGCCTCTTATGGTCCGCTACCAGCATCTCTGTAATCACCGTCTGTCTCTTACGGTCCGCTAACTATAACTCTCTAATCTCTGACTGCTGAGCTAACACTGTGGTACATAGCGACATAACCTCTACACGCACAAGATCACTCGCATCCATAGATTGTCCCTAAGCCTCTCTAGACATCCTAGCCTCAGTCTCCATGAGTCTAGCAGTACGTGCATGTGCACGCCTATCCCTAAACAACATGTTGAGCCGACCAGCCAATAGCTGTCGCCCAGACTGCTCATCGTCCAACCTCGTATAAACCTCGTTTATGTCCCGCCTAACCCTAGTCTCAAACTCTGTCATCCTTTGGCTAAGCTCTACCACATCGGTAACTACTGGTGTCCTAAGAGTCGGTGATCCCATATCCAACATCTCTCTCTAGATCACGCATGATCTCCCTATCTATGGTGGCAACAAAACCATAGTCTGCCCTAAGACCTCTAGCCGGTCTAGCAGCAGCAGACGAGCTCTCTCCGATCTCGTATCTAGGACCAAGAGCGATACCTAACCTCTTTCGAGGAGGTAAGGTAACCTCAGGTATGTCCTCTTTACGATCAGTAGAGAGTAAATGCAAAGGTGGTGTCCCTA
>BQNB010070368.1:16786-33145 GCA_026074375.1 Tanacetum coccineum
AAAAGGGCGAAAACGTAGGAAATCGGGCGAAAGCGTACGAAAACGGGATAGCGTGCGAAAGCTGACGAAAACGCGCGAGAACTTGCGAAAACGCGCGTGAGCTGACGAAAACGCGCGAGTGCTGACGAAAACGCGGGAAAGCCTACGAAAATGCGCGAATGCGGACGAAAGCGTGCGAAAACGTAAGAAAATGTGCGAAAACGTAAAAAAACGTGCGAAAACGGATGAAAACGTGCGAAATCTGACGAAAAGGTATGTAAATGTAAAACAACCTGCGAAAACGTAAGAAAATGTCAAAAAAACGTAAAAACAGACAAAAACGTAAAAAACGGAGGAAAAGTAAAAAAGATGAAAATGAAAAAAAAAGACGAAAACGAACAAAAACGTTAAAAACGGATGAAAACGTAAAAAAACGGACGAAAACGTAAAAAAAAGACAAAAACGTAAAATAACTGACGAAAACATTAAAAAACAGACGAAAACTTAAAAAAATGGACGAAAACGTAAAAAAACAAACGAAAACGTAAAAAAAGGCGAAAACGTAAAAAAACAGACGAAAACAAAAAAAACGGACGAAAATGTATAAAATTAGACGAAGACGTAAAAAACTGATGAAAACGTAAAAAACTGACGAAAACGTAAAAAAACGAACAAAACGTAAAAAAACGGACGAAACCTAAAAAAAAGACGAAAACGTGAAATAACTGACGAAAACGTTAAAAAAACGGACGAAAACGTAAAAAAACGAACGAAAACGTAAAAAAACAGACGAAAACGTAAAATAACTGACGAAAACGTTAAAAAACGAACGAAAATGTAAAAAAATGGACGAAAACGTAAAAAACAAACGAAAACATAAAAAAAAGACGAAAACGTAAAAAACAGCCGAAAACGTAAAAAAAAGACGAAAACATAAAAAAACGGACAAAAATGTAAAAAGTTAGACGAACACGTAAAAAACTGACGAAAACGTAAAAAACTGACAAAAACATAAAAAAACTGACGAAAACGTAAAATCTGACGAAAACGTAAAAAAAAGGATGAAACGTATAAAAAGACGAAAACGTGAAATAACTGACGAAAACGTTAAAAAATTGACGAAAACGTAAAAAAACTGACGAAAACGTAAAATAACGGAGGAAACGTAAAAAAAGACAAAAACGTAAAAAAACAGACGAAAACTTTAATTAACTGACGAAAACGTTAAAAAACAGACGAAAACGTAAAAAACGGCCGAATACGTAAAAGAACTGACGAAAACGTATAAAAACGTATAAGAACGTAAAAACGTAAAGAAACGTAAAAATACGTACAAAATGTCAAAAAAATCAATTAATTTCAATTTGGGCAAGATTTGCCAACACTACAAATAATGAGGGAGTGGTAGTGTGACTTTTAGCAAATTTACACTTTTGGTCCCTCCATGTTTTTTTTAATCTTAAATCATGTCTTTTTAATCTAATGAAATAGATTGTCAAGATTTGTCCCTAGGTATGCAAGGGGAAACTAGTATGCAAAATAACTCACCTCTTTATATAATATAAATTTTTCGTATTGTCACCTTCTCAAATCTTTATTTGGTTCCATATATATAGTCGCAAGTTTCAGAGTTTTTTCTAATTTTTGTGAAACAAGTTTTAGAGTTTCGGGGTTGCAAGTAGGGGTGTTATCGGGTCGGGTTATCGGGTCATATCGGGTCGGGTCATGTCGGGTTTCGATTTTTAAAAGCTCACCCGAAACCCGACCCGATAAGTAATCGGGTTATCGGGTTCGGGTCTTATCGGGTCGGGTGCTTCGGGTTATCGGGTTGACCCGACAACATTTTTTTTCCAAATAATAAAAGACCTGTTAAAAAATATATAATAAAAGATAAAGACTTGGGAAACAACTAAACATTGATAGCATGAGGTTCAAAACGAATTTTTAAATTTTTAAGTATAACCTTTATTATACTAATGCTTAATCTCAAACTTTAGATAATAGTAATGTCATAGCACTCAAACTTTAAATATAATTGATACTCGAAAGTCACCATGCTTACATCATGTAAATATAAGCTTAGCTAGAAATTGTACATGAATTAGCATTTCGAACACACAGATAACAAACATTGGGCTAAAAAAAAATCGGGTCTTATTGGGTTGACCCGATAACCCGATAGCATTTTTTAGTTAACCCGAACCCGAACCCGACCCGATAACACTATCGGGTTATCGGGATCGGGTCAAAATAACCCGACAAGAATATTTGACCCGATTAGACCCGACCCGATAAGCCTTATCGGGTTCGGGTTCGAGTCGGATCAACCCGATCCGATTGACACCCCTAGTTGCAAGTATAAATTCACTTTAGTCAATACTGGCATGTGTCGTCTTTATTACACACTTGCTAATTTTTGGAGGTCACACACTATGATAAACTGATTTATACAATTAATATATCATTAAGTTATAAACTTTAGATTTATATAATTTATATTATATTATAAAAAATTTAGGATATTTTATTTTTAGATGTTTTAAAAATGCATACTTATAAATTTACTTGTTATGAGAATATAAGGATATGCAATCTTTTTTTAACAACATTTTATATAAAGACTAGCAAGGAGCTAGGAAAAATTACAAAATAATGAAACTAAGATTTTTCATCCAAGCGTTCCAATCAAAATTTGAACTACAACGACTAGAGCACCAATAAAAAGACAACTGAATAATTTCATCAAAAAAGAGATCTAAACGAGGAAAGTTGATCCCAAACAAGACTTGGTTGCGAAACTTCTGTTGGGCCAATTTCATTGCCCGCTGATTCGTCACTTAGGATTTGAATACAAAATAACCTAAGTGTAATTATCCTTTAACAATTCAAGGTCACTGAGTAAATAGTCGCTCAATGAGTTACCTTCAAGATGCTCAGCCTGAGTCTACAAGAAAGACTCTAGCATTCAGTGAGACGGTACTCAGTGAATGAAGTCTGAGCCAAAGAAGAAGGTAATGGGTTCAGTGAGTTGTGGCAATAGACTCACTGAGCCCCATACGATCTCCAACAACTAGAAGACCCTAAAGACAAGAGACTGAAGAATATGCGGGATAGTTTGAAAGCCGATAAGTCCAAGCTCTTATCTCCTTAAGTCAATTTATCCTGAAAGGGTATAAGACAAGTTCAGTGTCAGGACTAAACTTAGAAAGATCATTTGTCCCATACCTAGAATAGAAATTGTAATAGAGACAAAGTTGTACAAATGTACTAGCGTATTAGGATTGTGATTAGTGCTTACCACCCATGTGGGTGTGACGCTAAGTCCCTGAGCAAGCTCAGTTAGTTAGCATAGTAGTTAACTTTGCATAACACTTTAGGTTTATGCAAAGTTATTAGTGAGGAGATCACACACATACACATTGTCATTCAATCCCCATTGTAGTTCCACATACAATGGGGTATAATTCTTAATAAAAAGAGTTAAATGTTGAAAAGTTATTTTGTGTCTTTTACTTATTAGTTATATTTACCTACAAAAAAACTTTTCAAAGAACAAATTGTTTATTTTAATTGCTAGCCATGAGTTAGTTAATGATAACTTTGTAGTTATTGTTCACTAACTAAGTGGGAACAACAAGTGGCATCAGAGCCTCAATTTTGTATAACTTACTTAAAACTAATTTACTTAAGTTTTTAAAACCTAGATCCTAAAAATGACTGCAGTAAATGATGTACCCTAGCTAGTTGACAAAAAGGGAGGTTGCTATGCTGCTATTGCTCCTAAACTAGAGCCGGGAAAATTTAATAAGTGGAAAAAGCGAATGCTTTGCTACTTAGCGGGAATGGAACCCTATTACTTAAAATGTATTAAGGATGGTCCATTTCAGCCAAAAACAGCTGATGGTGATGCTAAGCCTGAGTCCCAATGGACTCCAGATGAGAGGAGGGTGGTCGTTCAAGACCAGCGCCTTAAAAGCATCATTATGTCATGTCTACCAGATGACATAATGGAATCAGTCATTAGTTGTGTTTCAGCCAAAGAAACATGGACTGACTTGGTTCACAGCTTTGAAGGTCCCTCAGATACCAAGGAAAACAGGATCATGGATCTGAAACTTGAGTATCAAACTTTCAGGGCTAAGTCCACTGAAAGTCTCTCACAGACCTACACCCGCTATAAGACCCTGCTCAATGAGCTTGCCAATGATGGTGTTAAACTCTCTAAACATGAAATCAATGTTGGTTTTGTGAATAGCCTCCCTGAGAAATGGCTAACCTTCTCTTAAGGACTGAGGAATGCCAATCATACTCAGACTCGACCTTACCGATATCTATGAGAGGTTTGTCTATGAGGACAAACTAATCCAAAGAAGGTATTTTGACACCAAAAGGCCCTCATTACTACTCCCTCAAGCACTGCAATTTCTATTGCCTTCTTTTCTAACAATGTCATCCAGGATTTTCAAGAAAATTCTGATGATGAAGTAGATGAAAGGTCTAGTGAGGAGTATCTAAGAGACTTAGATATTGAGTATCATGAAAGAGCCCTTTTGGAAAATTCAAAATGTTTTATAAAAAGAAGAAATAATTTCTCATGTCAAAAAGCAAATGAAAATACTAAATGTTACAAATGTGGCAACAAAGGTCATTTTGCAAAAGACTGCTTTTCTAAAACGTCATAACCTTCTTACAAATCCTCAGTGAACAATTACTCATTAGTGTCTTAAGGCTTTCAACCAAACTTTACTCCAAAACTTACCCGGTCTTCTCCAAACTTAAGTAGTCAAGCTGATCCAAAGTTTCAGAAAGATTACAAGGCTAAGTACAAGAAGATGAAAGCTAAGCTTGCACTCCTTGAGGCAAGTCCCTCGAGTTCTCAGAACCCAAAGACCTTCCAACCAAAGAACAAAGGTTTAGTTGCTGAAACCTTTGATTGGGATGAGGAAGAGGTTTTTGATGAGGAAGAAGTCACTCAGGTCAAGGTACTGATGGCTCTAGCTGATGATGAGCTCACTGTTGGAAAGTGTCATGCTCGCAATGGTGAATGGGTTGACATCACCATAAGAAAGGTAAACACTCTTCACTTTATGGATGAAGATGCCGATTGGAAAAATTACCTAAAGTATATCAACATTGATCTCAAGTTTGTTGAAGAGCAACGATTAAACTTACTTTCTAATTATAACAAAATGGTTTTTGAATTAAACAAGTGTAGAGATGATGGTAATCATTCGAGAAGGATTTTTGACATGTAATTGCCATATTTCATATTCATGAAATTAAGTATGGCAATTAGTATCTTTATTTATTTAATGCTCGTAAACAAACAGAAATTTCAATCATAGTCAATTGCTTGAGTATGAGTAAAAACTATAGGCACAAGGCGTACGTTTAAATAAGTGTACAATTGTGTCCATATCAATCTTCTCCTAGAAGACCATTTTTAACCCCGCAATCTTACCAATTGATGCAAGATTAATCAAGTTCCAAGAATGATTTTCTTTCATGGACTGCATCTCATCATTCATGATTTTGAGAAATTTATCGGATTAAAGATCTGACAATGTATCTCGGTAGTTAGCAGGTCACCATGATCCTCTAACTCATGTTCCTCATCATTGACATGAAAAACATATATTTTAAGTGCTTGGGTATCCTTGCGGATATACAAATGGGAGTTACAACACTTTGTGGCTTTTACATTTACATGTTCAACCTCATTATGTCTTTCGCTAGTGTATTCAGAAGGTTGTGTATTTTGTTCTTGAATATGTTCGAGATCTACAGACGCTTACACTTGCTTTTTGTAAGAAGAGACTTTCTCCAAATACGCAGCGTCTCGAGTAACAATAAATTGTTCTCGTTTAGGATATATAAATTATATTGATAGTTCTTGACTCTAGTTTGTTAATAATACACTTAACGTTATTTTAACAAATTTAAACTTCAATTATGACTAGGAGCCTTTCGTTCCATAACTTGATGTTGTCTTTGTTAGCTTTTTGGTTAGAACCATATTGAGTAAATGCGTCACGCACTCAATTATGTTAACCTTGATAAGATTGGAGGTGGAGTAGTTAAAGTTATCAAAAGTCGAACAATATCAATAAAGTTTACTTTCTCATGTTGAACATACCATAAAATTATGGTATTCCGTGAGAATTGTGATAAACAAACAAGATGTTACTTCGCACGTTTAGGTATGAAATTAATCATATATTTAGGTCTCTGAATCATATATAATTTAATACAATGAAAAGACTATATAAACCACATTAATATTAACATTTGCAAATCTCATGTTTAATAAATACATATATTAGGAAATGAATGTTATATTTCGTCAAAGCAAATATTATACTTATTCAGATTACTTTTTTGGGTAAAGGGGATTACCCCGATAAAATATATTAATCACATAACATAATAAGTATAATGGAATGTGTTAGAATTACCACATTAACCTCAAGCAAACGCTTGAACAACCACTAAGCCGTTTGTGATATGTCATAAAACGAACTAAAACATACTAAATACATTAACAAGAACACCAATATGAAAATACCATTGAATAGAACACATAACCCCAACTCTATCCAACTGCTGCTCACCAGGAGTATAGTAAGCCAAAAGAGATTGCCTCCTTAAAAAACCTTCCAGGAAAAACCTAGTGGGAAAACCCTAGAGAATGAAAAAAAGTACAACTCTCCATTGGCACTCCAATCTTGAACCGTACACAACCAAAAGCAGAGACGAGCCAACCTGGATCCCAAAATCCATGAAGAAACGATCCATTACTAAGATGTTTGGATGAGTGAGTCCGATAACTTCCAAAGATGCAAAAGCGCCTTAACATTGTTCATCCTCTTGAACTTGCATGTGAGAAACTTGAGACGAACATTAGACTTGATCACATCTATAATCTGATCTTGAGACCTCTTCTGATTCTTGAATAACATGTAGTTCTTTTCTTGCCAAATAAAGTAACATGAAGCCGCAAACATGAGTTTAGCAATAACAGTTCTAGCAGATCGCTTCCTAAAGATAGGAATGAGATGAGTAACAATAGAGTCCAACGAAGCCACATTAGTAGGAACGCCATCATAAATCTTCACATGATCCCACACTTGAAAAGAGAAAATGCAAGATAAGAAAAGGTGGTTATGGGAATCTGCTTGGGTCCTACATAAAGGACACTAAAACAAGTTTAAGTTGGTATTACTACTAACATCCCATTGTCTCAGTGTATCTTGAGTCTTTAGTTTCTGTTTAATAACCAACCAAAGATTGAAAGCATGGCGAGGGATGCAATGAGAAAACCACACCATGTTATGCCAATCAATAACGGTACCTCTAGGTCGAATAGCATCCCAGACTGAGGCCACAAAGAACTCCTTATCCGTATCATCCAGGGTCTTCTATATCAACCAGTTCATAACATTATGAACAAGGGTAGGAGTGGTAATAGTAGCAAGCAGATGGTATTTTATATACCATTAAGCTAGCCACATCCAACTACCAGTAACCGAAACATCCTTAATTATATACATAAGATCAAAACCTGCTCTATGAATATCACGAGACAAAACGATTTGCGAGAGGGGGCTTATAGAACACCAATGATCAAACCACCACCGAGGCCATGTTGCCATCCCCAAGATGATACCATATAAACTACCTCACTATGGGACAAACCTGAAGGATCTTCCTCCATTCCCAAGACATTTTACCCCGAAGCGGATAGTCCCAAAAATTACACCCTCTCAACTTATAAGCATGGATCCATTTGACCCACAAAGATTCCTTAAGGGTGAGAAAACTCTATATATGACTAGTAATAAGCGCCTTATTAAAGGTGTCAAGCCTTCGAAAGCCAAGCCCACACTCCTTTTTAGGTAAATAAACAACCTTCCAAGCAACTTTGGACTTCCCTCTACACGTGTCCCCTTGACTCCACAGGAAGCTTCAAATAAAAACTATGGTAAATTACATAAATCATCTCTGTGGTTTACTCTAAATTACAAAAATTGTCCTTAACTTTGAAAAATTACATTGACAGTCCTTACTTATAAAACTAGTAAGACATTCGGTCCCTAACACTAACAGCCGTTAAAAATTTCAGTCAAATAAAAACACGTGCAAATCACGTAAAAGAAAATTAATAATAGCCCACTATATCACAATTTTAAATTATTTCCTCTAACTATTCATGCCAAATATCTCTATAAAAAACAAATCCATTTTTTCTTCTCAAACACAAGCCCTAATTTCTTCATTAACTTCATCACCCATTACCAGGCACCGTCAACCGCACCCGCAATCACTATTGGTTTTTGTTACTCCGTTACAAGCACACATATATTTCACCTAATACTTAATCTAGATCGGGTGGTTTGAACACAAAATCACACAGTGGTAGCCATAATTCGTAAGTGACGTAGCAGCGACGACCAAAAATGTCGCCATCGGCGAAAGCAAATCCGGTGTGGTGGGCGATTGTGATTGTGATAAAAAAGTTACTTCTTTTTTACAAGCCCAATGAACCTATAAAACAATAAAAACGTATAATAAATGTATATATAAACCTATAAAAAATATATAAAAAACGTATAAAAAATATATAAAAACATATAAGAAAGCATATAAAAACTTATAAAAAAGTAATTAAAACGTATAAAAAGGCATTAAAAACGTATAAAAAATATATAAAAAAATACACAATTATTTTCCTAACATATAAAATGTATATAAAAACGTATATAAAAACTTATAGGAAAGGTGGTCATGAGTGTGTAATGGCGACACATTAGCATGTTAGGAAAATAATTGAGGACGCGAGAGAGGGATGATCATTTCACGCGTGGTCCATGGCTTAGCGTGGTGCAAGATCTAAATGTTAAAGGGGGTATCACAAGTGGTTGTTTTGGTTAAGGTTTTCAATAAGGATACATTTTATAGTTTATGAATGTTTAGGTTTTAATTTCGTATGTTTACGTATTTTAAGTATCAATGTAACGTGCTTAATTTATGATGTAGCGCTAATAAAAGGGTAACCTGATTGAACAAAAAACTTTAGCAACTTACGTGAATAGATTCGCAAAGTTCAGTAGCATATTCGTATAATAACCATTTATAAAAAATTATTTTTTTAATTATGAAAAATAAAAGACAGTTTTCAGCGTGGTAGGCAATCGGGTATCAAAGGTTAAAAATAGTTCAGTCCTTATTTGCCCAGTAACGATAGTCCAATACCATGTTTGCACAAAATAAATGTTTGATAACTTAGGCGAATAGAGTTGGAAAGTTCGGTAACCTATCTATCTAAAAATGTATAAAAAATTATATAAAAAGGTATATAAAAACGTATAAAAAATGTATAAAACGTATAAAAAGTACATACAACGTATAAAAAAGTATATAAAAACGTTTAAAAAATTATTTAAAACGTATAAAAAAGTGTATATAAACGTATAAATAAGTTTATAAAAGCATATAAAAAAGTATATAACAACAAGTATAAAGTATATAAAATGTATAAAAAAGTCTATATAAACATATTAAAAAGTATAAAAAAACGTATAAAAAAGTATATAAAACGTATTAAAAAATATATAAAAACATATAAAATATATATATAAACGTATAAAAAATATATAAAAAGTATATAAAAACGTATAAAAAAGTATATGAAGACGTATAAAAAAAGTATATAGAAACGTATAGAAAAGTATATAAAAACTTATAAAAAAGTATAAAAAAATATACAAAAATGTATAAAAATTATATAGAAACGTATGAAAAAATAACGAATTTTTTTAAATTATAAACGGACGTTAGTATAAAGGATAGACACTGCAAAAGGCCGTTGGCCAAAAAGGCTAACGTGTAACTTTAAAAGGAAGTCTAATTAACGCCGGTTACACCCAATGACGAAAAATGCAAGAATCGACAACCACATGGACGCCTGATGTACTTATATTGAAATCATGATGAAAGATGTTACTGTGTGTGAACCACAAGACGAAGTTTGAATTTTTTTTGACATGATTAATTTAAAATTATAATATAATGGGCAATTATTAATTTTCTTTTACGTGATTTTCACATGTTTTTATTTGACAAAAATATTTAACAACTGCTAGTGTTAGGGATCAAATATGTAACTTGTTTCATAAGTAAGGACTATCAGTATAACTTTTCAAAGTTACGGATAATTTCCATAATTTAGAGTAAATGGCAGAGATGATTTATATAATTTACCCTAAAAAAATTTACATTACAAATTTTTTTTTAATAAAAAAGAGAGTCTAATAATGAAACATTAATATTGAGAATGCTTGTAATATAAGTAATTAAGCTCCATGTTTGATTAGTTCTTATGTTTAATAGCTGGCTTGGCTATTTATATATCTCATTATGAAAAATTCAACTCGGTGTCATATTCAATAAAAAATTTCGCTTAGTAATGTAATTTTGATATTTCAAATTGTTAACTGTTTCTTGAGAATGCTTGTAATATAAGTAATAAAGCAAATTGATACATTATCACAACAGTAGGATGAAACCAACAGTCCATGTCCATGGTATAATACGAAATTACGAATACCGAAGTTGTACTCATAGATGAGGTTGTTTCGGATACTGATAGTGTTGATGTTAGACCTTCATATGACAAACACATTGACTGAGGTAGAACATTTAAATAATGATATATAATAAGGGAATATATTAGTTACAATTTAATGTAGGCAATTGGCAATTTTGTGTTACAATTGTGGGTCTCGGTGTTATTTTTGTGGGTCCTTGAATCGTGTTTGCGGGTCCCTGAATCATTTCTTATGTATTTTGGTAGAGGATTGTAGCCAATTGGCTACAAAAATTGTAGCCAAGCTATGTTGTTTCATTTGATAATGTCTTTGCTCATGAGATACAACATCATGAACAATCTGAATATATTAACGACACATATGTGGTGGATCAAAATGTTAGTAACATTATTTTTGAGACTCCAAATATAGAGGTGAGGAAGAACATGATAATGTGGTATATGAGCAACAACGTGCTTTGATCGCTTCCCTAGTAAAAAAATTAAAATTTGAGGTTCAAAAGTGCAATAAGGTCAACTTTCTCAAAAAAAAGAAAAATTTTCTTACACAATCTAAACATTCCTACTGACATTCTTTCAACTCTCCTAAATACATATCTTAATCATTATTGCTTAATTTTTTTCTATCTTCAAAAGCAATATGATTCACCCATATAATCACTTCTTTGATTATCTTCTTTTTCAGATTCATCAGACAAGCTTTAAACCTTAATCCTTCACCACATACAACCTTCTCAAGCTTTAACCTACATGTGACAACTCACATTTTCTTACACAATGTACTCTCTTATATTTGTTGTCTCCCACATTCTAAACAGACGCACATATATGTCTTTTCACAACATTCTCCTCACTCGCTCACTCACTCACACATTCTCATACTTGAATACAACACACACACACACACACACACACACACACTTAAAGCTTATCCTACACACTTCACCCACACTCACTCACATACTCCCAAAGTTGAAATCCAAATTACACACACACACAAAAAAACTCAAACCTTCCCACATACACTTTGCCAATTCACTCACCCAAACTTCTCTTACACACTTCTACCCTTTCCTAACATTCAAATGTGAAATTTGAATTTGAATTGTTAGGCTACCTGCCATCACATCACCATCACCTCACTTCCAACTCCTATGCCAACTCACTCACAACCCACAACTCTCATCCTTAACAATTTGAATTTGAATTTAAAATTCAAAGTTTCCCTCACAACATCCACCTTTTCTCTCCAAGTTTGGCATATTCCTTTGGAATATTCTTTCTTCCTTAACCATAACAACTTACCAACCTAACCATGGTTAGTTTCTAACTCATCCTAGTACACACACAACCCTCTCACAGCACTTGATTTTGAGATACAAGTGTGTTCTCTTTCACACAATGACAACTCACCCTTAACACTTTAGTTTGAATTTTGAAATTCAAATCATGGGAGGAAAGATCTTTTATCCATCACATGGGTAATACCCAAACATACATCCTTTGTCCAATGGTTCTTTCATTTCTCTTTGAAATTGGACAAACACCCCTAAAACTTCTTTTATACACTTCACAAATATTTTTATCAAATGGCTATTTGAGTTGGTTGACCTTGAGTGTAAGAATAATGGAAAGGTCAAAGCATGAGGTAAAATTGGGGGTTTAACAAGAACGGGTATTTAAAACGCCTAAACCTAAAAAATTCGAGACGGGTGCCTGATGCGTGGGCAACGCGCTAGGTGTTGTTGAGGATTGCATCACTTTTTGGGGTCGTGGCCTATAAATACCCCCTCTATCGGTTCTACACTTGGTATCAGAGTAGTTTACTTAAGTTTTAAAGCGTTAAAACCTTCCCAAGAAGTCCTTTTAAGTTGAAAACTTCTTTTTCAAAAATTTAAAATCCTAACTTTGATTTTTGAAAATGTTGAGTAAGATCCATGGCGCAAGAGAACTATGTCGAGGGGTGCTCTATGCAAAGACCACCTTTGCTATAGGCCGATGGGTTTTGTTTTTGGAAAACCCGCTTTGAGACATGTTAGGTCCAAAGATATTGACTTGTGGGGAGTGATTCAAAATGGCTACTTTGTTTTCAACATGATGGATCCGGAAACAAAGTTGGAGATGGATAAACCATTTTTGAAGTTAAAAATTGATGAGAAAAGAAAGTTTGGTATAAATAATGAAGCCAAGATAACGCTTTTGAGAAAAGAAAGATTGAAAAACCTTGTCGCGTAAAGAGTATGAACAAGTTTTTATGTGTAAAACGGCCAAGGAGATTTGACATACACTTATTATTACTCATCAAGGTAACTCACAAGTCAAGGATTACGAGATTGACCTTCCCATCCAACAATATGAGAAGTTCTCAATCTCAAGCGAAGAAACTATTGATAGTGGTTACACACGATTTAATGTTATTGTTACTAGTCTCAAACCTTTAGATAAAGACTATTCTAACATGAACCATGTGCGGAAGTTTATTTGTGCTCTTCCTTTAAAATGGCGTCTGAAGGTCACGACGATTGAAAAAGCCAAGGATTTAGCAAAACTTCCTATTAACGAGTTAATTGGCAACTGTAAAATTTATGAAATGGTTTTAAGAACTGATGAGGTTGTTTCTAAGAACTCAGAGGTCAAGGTTAAGTCATTAGATCTTAAGGCGAAAGTCACTAGGGATCAAACTAGTGATGATAGTGATAATCAAGATGGAAGTGAAGGAAATGAGGAGGATGATGAAGAGTTTAAATCGATGGTGAAGAACCTTAGGAAGTACTTCAAGAAGGGTAGTAGGTTTGGAAGAGAAAGTCACTTTGGTAAATGGTGGCGATAGGTTTGATAGAGGTTGTGGTGATAGGAGCAAAGGTGTTGGAAGTTCTAGATAAGAATGTGGTTGTTATGGTTGCGGTAGCAAGAACCACTTCATTGATGATTATCCGAAGGAGAGGGAGAAAAAGGCTTTCATTGGTGGAGCTTGGAGTGATAGTGAAGACGGTGATCAACTAGAGAAGGACACAACATACAATACGTCCAGTGGCTTCTCGTGGATTTTCATAACCCTGTTGTGTCTCATGACGATCAGTTCGCAAAAAGTAAACCTAAACCCCTCTCAACTTGATATTAATGATAATGAAATGAAAAATAACTATAATGAACTTGTTAAAATAAATTTTGGAATCACTAAAACAAATGAGTCGTTGTTAAAAGAAAATTCTATTTTAGAACAACAAAGAATAAATTCATTAACAAAATCAATCAACTCGAACATGAGGTAAAGAAAATTGATAAAGCCAAAGAGGTGGTTGAACCTTGCGTAAGTTATAAAAAACTTACACAATAGGTTGACTCTTTGAAATGCAATGTATCTAAACTTCAAGAAGAGTCGTTGAGTTTTTCAAAATTTAAAAAGAATGGTAATGTTTTGGATGACATGTTAAGTCATAAAAAATTGTCCCAAGATAATGAAGGTCTTGGATTTTCGAAAACTAAGAAAACCACTTTCGAGAGTTTAAGCAAACCAATCGTGTTTGTAAAAGGGAGTAAAAACGAAAAATCGTGTTTTGTTGATTTGTCTAATGTCCATTCTAAACCCGTATTTACTCAAACTCGAGTCGACCATAGTGTTAGTGCAAATATTATGATATTTAATCTATACGATCTCTTTATTTTTGGTGATGACAAACATGTAACTAGTAATACGTAACGAAAGTGCGCAAGTTACTCGTAATCACAAATTATCAATGCATACTTTCATCCACATCTCTCGACGTCTCAAGTCTACATCAACATCGACATTTGTTTGCATCCGACGTAAATCACGTAAGTCTACATCAACACCGACATTTGTTTGCACCCGACATAAATCACGTAATGTATGTACAAACAACAATAAACTTGTAGGGTGATCAAAGAAATAAGTTTTTGTCTTAAACTTTATATTTTTATAAATATAACAAAACTATTTCTCAAAATTTATTTAGACAAATTATTTTTGAATTATAAAGAAATGTTTTATTTGGTAATTATTTTGAATTTCAAAATTTGGTTATTTCCCCCTAAAACAAGTGTCACTTTCACCAGATTTCACCTTCACCACAAAAATACAAAAAAACAGGAGCATCTGTCAGGGCGGTCCCTTAAATAGGCCGGCGGCCCCCTTAAATACCGGCGGCCCCCTAATATATCTGGGACAGCCATTTCCTAACAGGCTGTTTTTCAGCTCCTATAAATAGTGGGTCACCTCCAACTATTTTCATAACCCTTTTGCACGAATTTCTTTCAGTTCTTTCACTCTATAGATCTCACTAAATCTCTCTAAACCTTTGATCATTTAACTTGTTTAATCTTGTTTAAATGTGATCCAATCTTCTATCCTTTCCTTTTTCCCTCAAGTGCAAGAGAAGAAATTTCGTCATCATCAAGATACGAGTCCATGTCTTCCAATATTTTGTAACATATGTTACAGATAGATCGAGTCCATGTCTTCCAATCTTTAGTAGTGTGTAGATCCGAATGGTGTGTATATTTGAAAGGGTTGATTATAGGTTGGTTAGTATTTTGGGCCTTAAAATACATCAGTGTAGTGGTAGATTGGTTCTAGCTAAGATTAGGACTCGACATCTAGCTTAGTGTCGAAAAATAATATAAGCGACACAGTTTATGTGTTTAGGCCATAAAACACAAGGTTTGTTATGTTGGGCCATAAAACATAACGGGTTTGGTTGTACCCAAAGAAGGACTCGACATCTAGCTTAGTGTTAGAAAATAATATAAGTAACGTTACAAGGTTTTCTCCGCCGAAAGGGAGCTTGTTGATTAGTGAAGTAACTCTCGAGTTGGATACTCGGGGAGTGGAGTAGGGCAAAGAGGAGATTCGTGACCGAACCACTATAAATCACCGTGTTCGGTTTGCATTTCCTTTTACCTTTCGTTTTACTTATTTCTTTACATTTATTGCTTTACTTTTATACTTGCAGTGTGCTCATGATTGTGTGAATTGTTATGTATATTGTGTTAGTTATGATTGTGTAGCTCTTTGTAGTAAACATTATAAGTGTGGTATATTGTCAGAATATGCGCTAGTTATTGTAAATCTATTATCGACACTTCTCATATTGCGTCAAACTTGATTGGTAATTTGATACGAAAGATCTAGTCCAAAAACCTCTTCTAGAGGTGGTCCCCATAAATCAGGCGGACCCTTGATTTAGTCAGGCGACCCTCATATATTTATGGAACCGCCAACAGAGAGTGATGTAATGTCTGGCCATATTTTTAAATGAAAATGTATTCATCCCCCCCGTTATGGTTTCCATAATTTCTTTGATCGTTTAAGTTGTTTACAAGTGATTCAATCATCCATCCAATCAAAGTTCAAGAGAATAACATTCGTATTCGCCAAGAACGAAGTGTTATAGATTTGTTAGTTATTACGTAGTCGTTGTTACGATCTTATTGTAGATCTCTTTACTTCCAATCTTGTGTAGTTGATTAGATCCGGCTAGTGTGTTTGTCCGAAATATAAGTGTGTGATCCGATTATTATTTTAGTCCTAAAAATACATGTGTGAGTGGTAGATTAGTTCTAGCTAAGATTAGAACTTGACATTTAGCTTAGTGTTAAAAATTGGTATAAGCGACGTTGTACAGTTTCTCCGCTTGAAAGGAGCTTGTTGACATAGAGAAGTAAATTCTCGAGTTGGATGTCGGGGAGTAGAGTAGGGGGAAGAGGAGCTTTGTAGCCGAACCACTATAAATCTCCGTGTTGTGGTTTGATCG
>BQNB010070369.1:8329-31381 GCA_026074375.1 Tanacetum coccineum
AAATTATACTTGACGAACAAGAGGAAGGCCAGGTAGTTTTAGGAAAAACTTCCAGGAATTCTTTGACTACTGGTATATCTTCTAGTCGTTTCTCGTCCGACTTCTTTTCCATTGTTTAGGCTACAAAAACTTGACATCCCCTGGATATATACCTTTTAGTTTTTATACAAGATATAAGATTTAGTCGGGTTTTACTTTATTCACCTCGAATGATTAACGTTTCACCGTCGATGGGAATGTGGACGACTTTCTCGTCACAGATGATCTAGCATGATACTTGGATAACCAATCCATACCAATGACGACGTCGAAACTACCGAGTTTAACATAAGATCAATTTTGAAAGGTTGGTTTAACAAGGTTAGGATTACACCTTGAATAACGGTGTTTGTGTTTACTAAGTTTCCGTCAGCCATTTCGATATCGTAAAAGGTATCTATTGTAATGGGTAGAATATTTAGCTTAGAGGCAAGAGAGATGGATACGAAGCTTTTATCGGCTCCAGAATCAAATAATACTCTAGCTAGATGTTCGTTTAAAAGAAACATACCTGTGACTACGTTCGGGTCTTGATGAGCATTCCTATCCCTTAGCATGTAGGCTCTTCCCTGGGCATTATTGTTGGTGGTCTTTCGGCATTGATTTGCATAATGCCCTTTCTCTTCACGGGCATGGCAAGTAACTGTCACTGGTAACAGATTACTTCCAGTGGCTGGCCCTTTGTTTCTGCAGTTCTTAGTCAGATAGCCCACCTTATTGTAAATATTACACTTAACAATGCAAGGTCCTGTGTGATGTAGAGTGCATTTCTTACACAAGGGACGGTTTCCAGTATATCTATTATTTTTAATTAGGGTGGCAGCATAAGCCCTGAGGGTTTATTGTCTTCTGTTTTGTTGTGGTTGGTGATTATTATAGCGGTTGTTGGTGTTACGGTAGTTGTTGTTATTATCGTTGCGGTAGTTGTTGTTGTTGAAAGTTCTTCTGTCGTCAAACTTTCGTTTGTGATCACTTGATACTTGCACCGGAGTGTGCTTTGTTACCTGATCCATTAGCCTCTAGGCTATGTTAATGGCTTCCTTTAGAGTTTAAGGTTTAGAGGCGGTAACATTCCCTTCAATACTTCGAGGCAATCCCCCGATGAAAACTTCCATCATTTTCTCAGAATCTGGCACCATAGTGGGACACAAGGTTGCCAATTCCTGGAATCTTCTCACATATGTCTTGAGATCATTCCCCTTCACAGTCAGATGGTAAAATTCGTCTTCCATCTTCTGGACTTCAGTTCGGGGACAATATTTCTTTATCAAAAGTTTCTTGAATTCAACCCAGGTAATCTTGTAAGCTTCTTCTATCCCAATAGGTTGGGCAAAAGAATTCCACCAAGATAGAGCTTCTTCAGTTAAAGTACCAGTAGCAAACTTCACCTTGCAGTCTTTGGTATAGTTGCTACGGGAAAACACTGATTCAGTTCTTTCAAACCAGCGGATGAGACCAATAGCGCCTTCCGTACCTTTGAAGTTGATAGGTTGGCAGCTCATGAACTCTTTGTAGCTACATTGTCTTGCTACAGGAGCTTCTCTTGGTCTGGTGTACTTATCGTATTTGCAGTAGTCGTTTGTGCTTCCAGAGCTGTGGTAACACTATCAGCAACTAGTTTCCTGATAGCAGCCTGAGTCATGGCTGGTGCTTCAGAAGTTGATGTCCTTTTGGGAGGCATTCTATCAACATAAAGATACACGTAATAAGAATGATATCACAAGTCTTTTAAAATGATTTAAGTTCAAAAATAAACATTTCACAATATGATACGAAATCATAGAAAATTCATATCAAATAAGTATCGATGATTTATTTAGAAATCATGGTATGAATTCATAATGAGGAAATCGTAAGAATGATGATATAAGAGAAGTTGTTTTAGGATTGATATATCAGTATTATGAAACAACAAGGTATAACGGGATTGCCATTGTATTATATCATGAACAACTTGCCTTTGTACTGTACATAGTCAAGATTTGACAAGTGTTTTTATTTATACCACACATCCCGTGGCTAGGTTCTAACATAAGCTATAACTAGGATCTAATCTAATAGTTCGATGGTCCTTCCTGATTGTTCCTGGAGTTCATAGATTGCATTCAGAAGACTCTCTTTGTCTGCTTGGTGACGGACTTGGATTTCTTCGATGATTTGTTCTAGATCAGTAGTTTTAGGTTTTTTATTTCCCCCCCCCGATGTACACTTTCACTTCATAACCCATCCACGAATCAAAGCAGGAAACTATAAAAGAGAAGATAATAGATTGTTAAAGAGCAGAAAGAGAGAGAGATGAGAGATGAAAAAAAAAAGATATTTTGATAGAATGAAAAACTAGATATTTTTCTAAAAAGAAAATATCTATATATATGAGATAATTTCCTGAAAAGAAAATAGTCTAAATATATATAATACCCCCTACACATTTAATGTGACGCGTGCGGGATATTTAACAGGACCCGGGCTCGGGGATTTGCTTGGGATTAAAGCCCAAAAACATATACAAATATTAGATTATCTATGAGCCCGATTCCCGAAATTATCCTGTTACAACACTAAACAAATTAAAGATACTCAGAAGCTCCATCGTAGAGTGACCGAGCTTCCTTGTTTGACTCAATAAATTAAGGCTAACAATCTCCCCCGAAGTGAGGTCTTGAACACGGGAACGAGCTTCCTTTATTGACTCAATAAAATTGAGGCTAACAATCTCCCCCGAAGTGAGTTCATGATGACACTCCTTCAGAGAGCAGTGAGATTGCTTTAGTCGTTTAGCTCGAGTGTTCTTGGTCTTTGTCTTCTTATTTGTGTAGGGCTTGTTCCTTCATGCTTTTGCGATCTGACTTTGAGCCATTTTTTTTTTTTTTTTTGTTTTTGTGGTGGTGTTGTGTGGTCATTGTCTTGATCGTCTTTGCCATCTGCGATCTTATGTCTTTGAACCAACATGCTCATACTTGTTGCATTATCTTCGAAAGCTTCAAATCAAGTTTGCGGAAGTCTTTGCTGTAAATCTTAAGCTTTTCTAGATAGATTGTCTTCGTAGATTGAGCCTTTGAATGGGATTTGAGGTGCCGTACCACCGTTTTGACCTGCATGTTGTACGTTAGTGATATACGAGAAAATTGATTTGAAAAACAATACGACGTGTCACTCGTTTAAGAGTTTTTTTGTAACCATCGTGAGTGTCATGTTTTTATCAAAATTCATCAACCGTCAATTCATTACTGGACAAATCGTTATCCAGTTGTCACAAGTTTGATTCATATAGAATCTCGCAAGTCACCTACCGCAGTGCTGTTTGATGATGACACTGGAAGGATTTCCATTCGTCATTGTGAATACTAAAGAGTATCACTCTGAATGTTCTGGCAAATATCACATTGATATTGCGTAGGACTCATGATAACAGCTTGTGAACTCGATGATGTTTCAATCAAGTTGGTGGGGGGGGGGGGTTTGAAACGAATGAGTCCCTAACGAGATTTTTATTGATCTCTTGCCAAGACCTCGATTAGTGCATTTTGTTTTAGTACTCGGAGGCTGGAGCAATTGCCACCTATTCAATATCAACAATCGCGGAGTGAGATGTCAAGATAACTTGTGTATCTCCCGTGACAAATGAGACTAGTTTCGGTTGAAGAAACTCGAATGGTTGGAAAGGGTTGTGCATTGCATCATCAGGGTCCATGATGTCCGTTTTCAATGTCAGCAATCAACTGTGATTCTGACAGCATATGTATTAACCCGTTTTCTGCTCTTAAGTTGTGTGGAGGGCTTCTTTCTTTAAGACCCTTTATCCATACATTTCTTTTTAATTCTCAATGACCTTCAATGCTCCCAATGACATCATTACTAACACCTAGTTGTGATTGTTCTAGTGTTTGCTCAACTTAGTCGGCATTATTTTCCCATATATATTCATTCTCCAATCATACCTAAGGACGGGCTATTCTAACTTGGATTAATTCTTGGTAGATCCTCCGGTCTGGTTTGGATCATAGGATTGATTCCTAACCTAACGCACCTTATGACTATCAGAATCGTCGTGAAATTAGATGTTGTGGGTATAAGATCGAACCATAAAACCTTTTCTTTTCTGTTCACACATTGAGTCGATTAGACATATTTAAAACATTTTTCACCCTTATTTTTAAAAATAAGACACTTAGTTTTTTGAAATACCTTGTAGTTAAAACATGGTCTTGAAAATCGTTGGGAGAAAATATGGGTCAGCATGAATGGTTTGGAACATTTTGATAATGTTTTGAATACATAATAATTGTCGATGTTGATGTATCTAACAACATTAAAACTTTGTATTTCGAAAACCCCCCCTCAAAAATAGGACCAATTGAGAAATTGTTGTCTTTTGAAAACACTGTGAGGGATGGAGTGTTGAACACACAATTTTGAAAGATATGAATTCTCGAGAAATTCTTGAAAATTCTTTCAAGTTTTTGAAAAAACCAGATGTAGACAGGAGTTTTCTCTTCTAACGCTAAGGGTAAGCGCACTGAAACGTACACTTTCCTTTTTCTTGAGCTAAAAACATTGAATGTCTTGTAAGAACAGCTCAAGACCGAGAAACGTTAATTTTCTCGTTGTGAGGATAAGTTATAAACCTTCCTTTATTTGAAGTCCGGGTTATGTACTGACATTTGCACATAAGCCATCTAGAAAATTAGAAATGACATGTTTTGAAACTATTTGCAAACTCTCGCTCGAACTTCATTTACACACCCGTGTCAATGTTAATCGACATTTCTAAGCACGTAAATGTTATCGATTCCAAGAGACATGTCGAGAAGATTCTTTTTGGAAATTTTCTATTTTCTGATTTTGTATTTTCTTTTTGAAGTTTTATATTTTTGTATTTTTCTTTTCTCAAAAAGAATGTACATAATGATTTTGATGATGATATCAGCATGCTCATTTGTCAGAACCGCCAGATTCAGCTGGAGTCAAACATCTCATACAATCCTTCTGACAAGATACTTAAACCGATCCTCAGAAGGGCTTTCGAAACAGTGTCACTAATTGGTATTCAAGTTCTGACAAATAATAATTCAATTATACATTGTTCAACCTGTTCCTTATGAATGATACCAGTATGGATGTGCTTTGTCCGTGATGTTTATACCGGGGTTTGCATGAAATTGCTATGGCTGACTGAGAGTCGCAATACAACGGTATTTTGTTGTAGTTGAAGCCATAATCTTGAAGTTGTGTCCTCATCCACATTACTTGAGCACAACTTGCAGATAACGCCACGTACTCTGCCTCTGCTGAAGACATCAGTGCAGATTTTGTTCTTTGACATCCAGCTCACAAGTTTTACACCAATGAACTGAATCTCTCCAGAAGTGCTTTTTCCGAGTATCAAGGCAACCGCATATCAGCGTCTGAAAATGCCGTTAGTTAAAAGCCAGAATCTTTGGATACCAGAGTCCCATGTTAATGGTACCCTTTAGGTATATTAAAGATTCTTTAACCCCTTGAGGTGCTTTTTGAGTTGGTCCGTAGCTTGATAACCGTGCACAATACATACTGCTTGCACTAAGTCTGGTCATCTAATGTCAAGTACATGAGAAGACCCGATTTTACTACGATAATCAGATTGGTCTACGGGTTCCCACTCAATCTACATCTAGTTTGGGTTAGTAGCCAATGTGTACCAAGGGGGTGTACCAATGGAGTGACAATTGTCCATATTATGCTTTTTCAGAATTTCTAAAGCGTACTTGGCCTGATTGATAAAAATACCCTTTGGGGACTGGTGGATCTGAAGTCCTAAAAAGAATTTCATCTCCCCCATTAAAGACATTTCAAATCTACTGTGCATTAACTTTTCAAATCTTTTTGAATATTTAGGGTTTGTAGACCCAAAAATTATGTCATCAACGTAAATCTGCACTAGTAGAATATCCTCCCCGTATTTTATCTTGAATAGAGTTGGGTCAATGGTACCTTTAGTAAAGCCTTTGGACATCAGGAAGTTTGATAGTTCATCGTACCAGGCTCTTGGAGCTTGCTTTAATCCATACAAAGCTTTCCTTAGAAGGTAGACTTTTTCTGGATGATCTGGATCAACGAACCCTTCCGGCTGAGCAACGTAAACCTCTTCCTTCAGTGGACCATTAAGAAATGCCGTTTTTACGTCCATCTGATAGATTGGAAAAGACTTGTGTGCTGCGTGGGCAACAAAAATCCGAACTGCTTCCAAGCGAGCAACTGGAGCAAATGATTCTTCAAAATCAATACCCTCTTCCTGAGCATAACCTTTAGCAACAAGTCGTGCTTTGTTGCGAATTACAGTCTGATCTTCATCCTTCTTGTTCTTCCATAACCACTTTAGCTTTATAATCATCTTGCCAAATGGTTTGTCGACTAGTTCCCAGACTTTTAGTCTGTCGAACTGATGAAGTTCATCCTGCATTGCTTCGATCCATGCAGAATCAGCCATTGCCTCCTTAATGTTCTTCGGTTCAACAATACTCACCGTGAGCGCGAACATACACATTTCAGGATCTGTGGCAAGCTGTCGTCTTGTTTGAACTGGCATGGTTGGATTTCCACGAACTTGTTCTAATGGATGATCTCTGGTCCATCGGTAATCATGACTTTGTGGTTGAAATGAATGCACATCGGTATTATCAATGTTGCGTGAGGAAGACTCACCAATTTCTTGTACCCGTGTACAAAAAGGATTGATAAATTCATCTTCTTGTAATGATGCATTCGGTGCTTGATCATTGTTGTTTTCCTCAGCTTGACCGTGTGTTGGATTGTAATATTCTTCAAGTAAAGGACTGAAGAGAAATTCCAACCCTTGATGTGACGAATCTGTCTTCTCTGCTGTAGGAACAACATTTTGTCTTGGGGGTACGGGGTCAGAGTTGTCATAATCTGACGCCTTTTGTCCTTGAGGAACGAGGCCTGAAGAGACATTTTCAACAGACATCTCTTGTCGTTGTGGTGCGAGGTCTGAACTGTTGTGATGGGGGAAGTTAATTCAACTCATGCATACTACAATGGTTCCTATACAAGTAAAGACACAGAAAATCCAAGCTGGAATACAAGTTTCAAGACGAGGAGAACTCAGAAGACAACTTTAGCTTTAGAAGCACTTTGGAAGACTTTATCTAATTGTATTTGTACTTTTTAGGAACATTGTAAGTAATTCTGTATGTCCACATATTGGGGGAAGATTGTTAGCCCTAAAATATGTTGACTAATCCGGAATTACATTTATCATTTATAGTCATGTCGGGTTAGTTTAGCTAGTCAAGCCTGGGACTATAAATACCCCCTTCATACTTCCATAGAGGGGTGAAGCTCACTTTTGTAAAGTGGGTGGGTTTGTATGTTTTTCTCCCCTTTTCTCTCAACAAACACATACACTCTTCCCATCTCATTTCCCTTTTCTCTCTATAATGAATAAATTCCTCTTTCATTTTACCAAGCCTCCGGATCATGTGTTCAAGGGTGAATCTAATCTTAACAAGGACTACTCTTTGAAACACACGGTGTTGATTGTGCGGTTTTACTCTTGGTGACCAATTGAAACATGATTGGTTTTCAAACCATTTTTGCCACTTCCTACTTGTTGAATTTTTTTCCATGTAATTGCTAAGTAACTTTGACTAGATTCCGGAGATAGTGATGATGCACTAGAAACCTTATTTGTTGCTTTTGGGGTTTTAGCAACACTAAACCTAGATTTCGCAACTACAAAAGAAGCTCCTAAATTCTTAGATTTTGCTGCTACAAGGGATTTGAATAAGGCTCTTTTTACCCTAGAATCTGCAGACAAAGCATATATAGCAACACATTTATCATGAGGAATTAGAAAAACATCTTTTCCACAAGAAACGCATACAAGATTCAAATCATCATTAACAACATTTAAAGTCTTTGCTTTTAATACACTTGCATTTGATTGACAGATAGTCGAATTCAATGTTTCACGCTTATTGGAAACTACACTAACACTACTTGACAAATTCTTGACATTCGTAGACGTTTTCTTAGACTTAGTGTTCGGCAAGACTCTTTTCTTTAATTTAGTGTCCTTAGACTCTGGTCTTCTAACACTACTAGAACTCGTTACTCCTGTGGAATTAGAAGAAACATGTTAGTTTAGTAACCAGCGTTTTGTTTTTGTTTTTGCGATTTTATACATTCCTCTTGTTATCACATTCGCACTCGTGTTTAGTTTTTGCTCATGTTTTGGAGTAGAATATAAAGTGACTGGTTTTGACTATCTATTTTGACCTCAGTTTTAGAAATCTTCTTAGCCTTAATGGCTGTGTCATTTTTTAATGGTGTTACACATAGAAGTTTTCCTAAGGTCGCAGATTTGTCAAACTTAGTGTTCACACCCTTTCCTTTTTAATGGTTTTAATTTTCTCTTTGAGCTCAGAAATTGTCATCAAAAGATCTTGATTTTGAGAACGCACATCACCATAAGCATATGTCTTTTGATTGACATTTTCAATTAACTCACTAACTTTACGTTGATGTTGACCCGTGTTGCTTTGATTGAGTCAAAAACATTTTGAAATTCAAGTTTTATATTTTCCCTTTCTTGAACAACAGAGTCAATTTGAGATTTTAGCAACGTGTTTTCATCACTCAACTTAGTTATTTTTGACTTCCAAAAGATATCACAAGCCATTTTTTCCTTTTTATGTTGCATTTTAAGATCAAGATTAACGTATTGGGTTTCAGCTGTAACACCCTAATTTTTATAAATTTAGTTAAATAAATATTATATAGACTTTAGAATATTTAGAAAATTTATTTCGTTAATTTTTATTGGAAATAAGGACCATTTGTAGAAAATAGTTAACAAAAAGGACTAATGGTGCAAAAGACTTAACGGCAGGGACTAACGGTGCAAAATACACATTATGGGCAAAAATTACCCTTTTACCCTTGGGCCTAGATAAGTCTTAATCCTGAAAATTATTCATAAAAGCACACATGTATGTGTGTTGGTGATGTCGTGGCTCTTTAGGAGCTTTTAGGAGGGAAGATGTCTAGCTCATTCACAAATGGAAGAATTTCTCTAATGATTGTCTAATCATATACCAAGTGTGTTAGTAATCAAGAAAGAATCAAGAATTTAGAGTTATGATGGTTTGATTATGGAGGCTCAAGAAGGTTTAGGGGCTGTTTGATAAAACAAAATGATTTAGCGCTGAATCATTTATCGTCCTGAATGATTCACATGCTCTGTGTGAACTTGCTTCTGAATAAAAATAGAGTCTTTGTTAACCGTGCTTAATCAAGGATCTTAATAACATAAAATTACCACTTTAACCTCATACATAATCTGAAACTATTTCTAGTAAATAAGACGCAAGTAAATGGATGATGTTAAGAAAAAAGCTAATTAAAATAGTAATATAAACTCTTATGTTTTCTTATCGGTTTTGTCGTAAATCGAAATATATTTTCGTGTCATATATATACACATCTAGAACTTGCATCTACAACGTTGTTAGAATAACATACACGTAAAAAACTAATATGCTTTGCATAAATGGAAATAAAGTAAGGAGATAACAATAAGTATATGATAGTAGTAATATACATGTATAAAAGTTGATTAAAGTCAGTAATGTAAATATATAATTTTTGTAACAAAATAAAGTATAAAATTATTATAAAAGGGAACACTTCAAGATGGCACATACGAAAAGTTTCGCCTCTGTGTCATTTGCATATATTTGATGCTGAGAGATTCAACACCTAATGGGATGGTTCAGAGAAGACAAAAAGGTTATCAAACAACAATCCTTGCAGACCAAACAAGTGTGAGGCCCATTAAGTGGCTATCAAACAGCCCCTTAAGCTTAGAAATCCATTACTTAATCAAGGTATGTGTTAATTTTATGGGTTCATGATAGAAACTGGGGCTTTGTGCTAATTTGATTATTAGATAAACCCTAGTCTTGAATTATGATAAAACATGGATTAGATAATGATTATAATTAGAATTATTAAAGTTGTGAAGTGTTTGTTTAGAGAATTAAGCTAATTCATGGCTTTTGATGAAGTTTATGCTTTATGATAATTAATAAAGGGGTGTTTGGCTAGAAGTTAAATTAGCACTTAAATAAGTGATTTTGGGTTAGGGGCTAAAAAATAATGACCTAAACATGTCCAATAAGCTGAGATATAAGTTTGGTAAAGATTAGGGTAGCTTAGAATGGGTTTTGGGTCGTTTTGGTGATGTTCCAAATCGGGACAGCAAGGTATGCAGAAATTTGTACCAACTTTAGAAAATCATAGAAAAATAACCGTTGATCCGTTGGAGATGTGCCTTACATATTCGGAAAGATAAAAGAGTCTATTTTCTAGCAAAGTTATTTCCTAATCATGAAAGTAAGTTTAAATGGGTCAAAATCAGCTTAGTGTAGCGGGTTGCAGAAATTCTGCATAAAAAAGAAGTTTGTAAAAAGTGTTTAAGTATGATTTAGAGCCTTATATAGTTATATTAAGTTGTATAGACCCATTATATGTTAGATACATGAGTTAGAAAGTTCTAATTTTATTAGTATGATTATGTCATGATTAGGTGCTCGTGGGAAGCTTACGGAATCTAATCAAGAGCAAAGCTGAGTAACGGATTTAGCTTCATGTTATTAGAATATACATGATGTATTAATGTTGTTTAGCTTCGGGTTATAGCCGAAGGTTGTCATGTTTATCATTTCATGATTCGGGTTTAGCCAAAATCAAGTTAAGAATAGGATACCCGCAAGGGGTATCGTAGCCATGTATGAATACCCGCAAGGGGTATCGTAGACAAGTGTAGGATACTCACGAGGATCATCGCATTATGTTTAGGATGCTCACAAGGAGCATCATATCATGTTTAGTATGTTCACAAGTAACATCACTATTATGTGTAGGGTTCTCACAAGTAGCACCATAGACAAGTTTAGGGTGCCCAAGAGATGTACCAATAACCATGTAGCGTGCCCAAGAAGTGCACGATATAGAATTCCCGTAAAATCATCCTAAGTGGATGACCCGTGCTTTTGTAGTAGCATCCTAAGTGGATGACCCAAGCATCCTAAGTGGATGACCATAACATCCTAAGTGGATGACCACGACATCCTAAGTGGATGACCACACATCCTAAGTGGATGACCCGTACCTTAATTAGTACTTACATCCTTCGTGGATGACCCGAGTAAACAAGCACAATGATAGAATAGTGCCCTAAGAAGAGTACTCGTCGGCTAGGGAATTTATTCTGTAGAATAGGATGATCGAGCATCGTCTAGTTATAGTATATGTTCAGAAATTATGCAGGTGTTAAGACAACAACAATTCATACCATATGTAAAATCATATGCTTATGATTTACGTTTAGAAACACAAGTTTATTCAGATTCTGTTATCTCACTAAGTCGCAAGGACTTACCGTTCTCATATTACATTTTTGCAGGTTGTTTTAAGATATGTGGGGCTTGTAGATGGTAGCTAGGAGTGCATTAGGAATGATGACGGTTACGCTCGGTTAGGTGACGAGCGACACTTTCTTTGCTCCTTGATATTGCTTGTAACACCTTAAACATTTTTAGAAGTCTTAATTAATGTCAAAACATGTTTAAGTTCAGTTTCAAATAATTTTAGTAGCTCATAAGTGTGTTTTGTAAGTTACAGGTCAAAATGGAGCATTTGGGTTCAATCCCATTTCATGGTTTTCACGCCTCCTAAGTTTGTATATACTTTGGTTATTACAATGTCATGTTCGAAAGTATTTTCTAGGTTATAAACACGTTTGTTTAGTGGTATAATCATATGGTTTATATTGGGTTTGAAACAAACCAAGTTTTGCGGAAATTGGGTTAAAGATGGGCTCGACCGAAGGCTGAGGTTAGTCAGCCGCCGGCCAAGGCCTCAGTTGCCGGCCAAGGTTAGCCAGCCGCCAGCCAAAGGCCTCAGAAGGTTCCAGGTTTTGTTGTTTTTGTTTCTTTCATAAACGATGAATCGTAAAGAGTTAGAAGACGTTCTTTATATCGTTAGAAAGCTAATTGAGTCTTTTTTAACATAGAAACACTTTCATAATCAGAATCATTATATAATTTTAAAAAATGGGCTCACAAAAGAGTTAAGAGTCAATATCAGGAACTTTTTCGCATTTAAAAAGAAAATTTTTTACTCGAGTCAAGGGAGTTTCATCAGCTCTTTTGAAATCATTTTCAAGAATCTTAATTCGTTGTTCTATAGTTGCTTGGATATATTTGGAGTCATTTGAAATATTTTCTTTTTCAATCATCAAATTCTCATTTTTCTGTTACTCAACAGTTATCAGCACACAATCCATAATTTCTCTTGTCAGAGATGTTTCCAAAAGTCGATCAACTTCATTTTGAAATTTTTTATCTTTTTGTGATTCTTTCTCAACTTTCTTTTCCATTGACTCAAAAAATATCTAACATCTCTTGTACTTCTTTTGTAAGTTCTAGATTTAATTTTATTTAATCGTCTTCTCAATGAAATCGACATCAGAATTACCCCGTTTTTGTAAAATTGTCTTAACTCATCTTGATCATCATAAAAAAGACTTTGATTTCTATCTTTTAGAAGAGTTTCATCAATATTTGTTTGCAATGCACCAATGGCATTGTCCAGTTTTACAAATAATTGTAACAATTTACTTTCATTGGGCATCTTTTTCAAGCGTAAATCCGATTCAGAAGATACACTAGAAGTAGAAGGAGTTGAAAAATAAGTTTGTTCAATAGGAATTTCTTGCTGAGGAACAAATGTCTCATAAAGAGCATTTAAATTTTTCATAATCCAGTTGAGTCATTTTATCTTTCATTTTCAATCGACTTTCTTTCGCATCCTCAAGAGTCTCCTCAGAATCAGGTGAATCAATTTTCAATTTAGTACTTTGAATTCTTTCACCATCATACATTTTAGGTTGTGATGCAATGGCTTTCTTGAGACGTTCCAGATTTTGATAACCCAACCCAGCTTTTAAAAAAAGGATCATAAACTTTGTTTGGTTTTTTCCTAAGCATATGTTGAATTGATTGGCCCATTTTATAAACTATGCGATCATGAGAACTAAGTTTTCTTCGAGATCCACAATATCATCAAGATATTTGTTTTCTCTTTGTTTGAAAGATTTTTTTTAGCCAACTTAGTTTCATGTTTAAGTATTGCTTTTTCATTTTCTAATTTGAAAAATTCACCTTGAATCTTATCTTTTTCTTGTAAAAGCCTATCAATTGTGTCTTTTTATCAACACGTATTTCACGTTCCAATTCTTCACATGCCTCTTGATATTTTGAAAAGTGAATTGGTTTCTTTTCAAGTGTTTTTACCCGTTCCTTACACGTCTCAAGCTCCTTTTGTAGCAAAGTTTTTTGCTTTTTCAGTTCATTATTTATTGTCTGTTGATTTTTAGCTTCTTTTTGAACATTGTTTATCAGCAATTGAATATCAAAAGATTGACCATGAGCATTTGAATCATGTTCATCTGTTCCACTATTATTTTCCACATAAGAATCATCAAATATGATATTGGAATCAATTTGATCATCATCAGATGTGTTAACAGTGTTCAGTTTTGTATGATTCTTGTGTTCATGAACACTTTTGGAAGACATTCCAATTATTCGATTGATTTGCGAAGCATTTACCTCATTGACAACATCAACATCATATTTTGGCTCAGCATTACCTTTGTCATTTGTTGGTTGAATGTGTGCCATCATGATTACTGCAGCAGTTAGCTCTTCCAATGTATCATCGCCATAAGCATTATCAAGCATGAAGTCATTTTCTTCTCCATTGAGAGTTCCTCCTACTTCATCTTTCATTGCTAATAGCATATGTTTCCTAAAATACCTTGTAGCACGAACTTTGAGTTTTGGACAATCACAGGCATAATGACCTTTTGCATTTCAATTATAGCATTGAACATTTGTCTTTCCTAGATTTGACTCAGTTCGTGGAACTCGCTTAACAATCTGATCATTTTCATCAATTTACTGAATCTGACCATTTCCCGCATTAGCTGCTTGAATTCTGTTTTGTCTTCCTGTATTCTAGTTACTATTCCTAGCATATCCAACATTTTTGCTTTCTATGTCAGCCCTTCCATCCTGTATCACTGCTTGATTCCTTGGATTTGATGAAGTACGAAGACGATTATTGGTAGGAGTAGAGAACTTCTGAGTGATTGCTCTTGCTAATAACATCATTGCCGTTGTAATCTTATCTTCTTGAGTATCCCCTTGTAACTCTCCTTGATAATCTTCTTCGTGATCAATAACTGATGAAGGATGAGTGACATAATATGGTTGTGGTGTATTAGAGTATGAAGAACTTACATGAGAATATGAAGAATGAGTATTTGAATGAGCAACTAGTGCTAATGGATCATTATTCCTTGCAACTTTCTTTGCTTTGGATGCATTCACATGTGGTTCATATTGACTCAAAGCTTCATAAAGATGATCAAAATCATTGTTGTAAAGATTTTGGCTTTGACGAGTCATGGTAACATATTTGCTCCACTCAGGTTGTAATGAATTGAGAAACTTGGTGTTGATGGAGATTGGTAAAGGACGAACGTTGTTACTATCCATAACATTGACAAGTGTTGTTAAATTTTCATACACAGATGTTAATGATTCACCTTCCATTGCAACAAATTTATCAAATTCATCCATAAGCCGTGAGTGTCTCACTTGTTCAGTTTTGTCAGAACCATGCATTAACCTTTTGATCCTTTCCCACGTTGTTTTGGCATCCTTACAAGCATCCACTAAATTGTAGATATCATTGGGTATACCTTGAAGAAGGTAATTTATCACTCTGATATCTGAAAAATATTGTTTCTTGTTGGATTCAGTCATTTTAATAAGTGGTTCAAGTATGATACTTTTTGGATCATCTGGTTTGTTTGGATTCTAAATCTCTTGTCTTACATATGGTCAAACTTCAATTTAATGCCACATCCGCTCTCCGTCTTCCTGCTTATTATCCAGAAACCTCTTGAACCGACTTGCCCATGGCACATAACTTTTTTCCTCTAACATTGAAGGTCTATCCAAAGCTCCCGATTCAGCAAGAGTTTGTTGATTTGAAGCAGACATGATGTAAATCAAACAATGAATACAATGCAAACTAGAATCGTTTTAGAGATAAAGTCTTGCAATCGTGAGATCAACGAGCAATAACAACTAAGTTTGTATTACAAATGAATCCGAAACCTTGAAGATACGAAACCTTGTCTTGTACACAAAGTCTAAGTTACAAGAAGCCTTTATACGAAACCCAAATTTCCGAAAGTAAGAAGATATGAAACCTCTGAAACAGTGTTACAAAACCCCAATCACTGTGTTTCGAAACCTCTAAAATTGTGTTACGAAACCCAATCACTGTGTTACGAAACCTCTGAAGCTGATATACGAAACCTTCAAATTCGAAAACTGATTTACGAAACCTTCAATTAGGAAACATGTGTTACGAAACCTCTGAATACGTAACCAAGTTTTATGAAACCTCAATTATACAAAACCATGTCAATACTGTAATACGAAACCTCCTTTATGAAACCTTGGAAATACAAAACCAGAAATATAAAACCTTCATATACGAAACTATGTTACGAAACCATCTATATGAAACATGTGTTACAAAACCTTGGAGTACGAAACCAAGACCAATTTCTTGATACGAAACCCCCAAATACAAAACTACATATTACAAAAGCTCCACA
Source organism: Tanacetum coccineum (assembly GCA_026074375.1). Classification (NCBI taxonomy): domain Eukaryota; kingdom Viridiplantae; phylum Streptophyta; class Magnoliopsida; order Asterales; family Asteraceae; genus Tanacetum; species Tanacetum coccineum. The sequence goes on from BQNB010070369.1 coordinate 24,132, forward strand.
GAATACGAAACCAAAAATGGTTACCGAAAGCTCTAATATATGAAACCTCAACTTTCGTAAATTCCAAAACTTCCTCAACTTTCGTAAATTCACTAAAACGTTAATTTTCGTAAATTCTGCACTACAAAACTGATTAAGAACTTGTAGATTTAATTTTGACAGTTTAAAGTGATAAAATCAAAAGTTATCTTTTCAAATTTACAAAGTTCTACGTTCCAAAAGCTTGTAACATTTTTTTGAAAGCTCAAACTGAGATACGAACGTGTTTTCCCTCATAAAACAGTTACCGTAACCTAAAATCTAGGATACGATAGCTCTATGAAACCTAAAAACAATTTTCAAAACCTGTATTCATCATTACAAAAGTTATCAAATACGATTATTTTTCAATCAAAATCAACTCTAAACAAAAAATTTTCGTATATAAGTTATTAAATCCATAATTCGACGTGTATAAAAGTGATATAGAAGCGTTTTAGAGCCAAAACATGTCAAATAGTAAATCTAATATCGAAACTATATGAAACTTACATGTTTTCGTATATACGAAAGCTCCTAGATAAAAAATACACACAACTAAGCTCGATTTGATATACGAAAACACAAACTAGATCTCTCCCGACGATAGATACCACTTGTTATATGTCATGTTTGCATATAGCATCATACGAAAGTGTTATAATGAGAGAGAGGAAGCTAAAGAGTGATTTTCATCATTTTCAAAGTTTTCATTAAGAAAGGAAAAAGAGAAGGGAGGTTGAGGAGAGGATTACAAAAAATGTGTAAAGACTTGTGTAAATACATCTAGTAAGGGGTACTTATACTTATTGACTAAGCCTTTTAATTTTCCTAATTTGGTCTAACTTGGTCAATATTTACTTAAGTTTGACCAAGTTTGACTTATTACAATATAAATACAAACTAAACTACTATTTTACATAAGACCAATTCATTGTTAATAATTAACACTTTTTCTATTCCTAACACATACTATTTCCGAGTTTCAACAGTGGAGATGTTTGAACATTGGAGTCTTCGAAAGATAGAAAATAACATTATTCTTCATTTATTTCTTGAAGATATTCAAATTGGACATGCTTTGGATATTTATTTGGTCCATAGTCGTTATCCAATACTTATCGATCCAAATACTCAAAGATGGTTACGTAGAAATTGGGAAGAAAGTGGATTTATCAGTGGACATATAGAAGCAAAACGTCGCAAGTATAACAAGCACGTGATCAAGTGTTCTACTGCATCTAATATTCTATGTGTAATGTTTAACATGAACGGGAAAATAAGAGTATAATAATTGGGTTTTGATGTTGTCTTCTTAATTACTTTCCTTCAAGTACTTTTATGTTTTTGATCTCATGTTTAGTGAATAAAACATGTATGGTTTTTTGAATCTATATATTCGCTATGTTATAGTAAGTTAATATTTTTAGTCGGTTTAACTGAAAATGATTTACTATACAGTTCACGAAACAAACATACAAGTTAAGCGAATATCGAAACACAGACATATCAGTTGGATCCTCGACAAAGAAAACAAATTCTTGCATACATAATGTTTTGTAGCAACTTATAAATGATTGTAACTTGAATTAGTACAACTAGTATGGTACCTGCGCGATGCGGTGGCGGGTACCCAAATCGAAAGTATTGGCGAGCGATATTTTTCGATTACATGTTTTTCGCGATAACGACTTTACATATGTCGAAAATTTCAAAGAATAACTTTATCGCACATCAATTCATATTAAAATGTCAAGTACATATGAGCATTGAAAGTTGTCTGTAATGAAAACGGTAATGAGCAATGAAGTAGACCAAATTATGAACTCATATCTTATTTGTAGATAAAAAATCATAATGAGACAATATATTTCATGTTAAAATTGTTATCATGTGCTATGATTTATTGGTTCGTAATTATGAGCAAAAGATTATAAGAATGTATTATCTCTTGTTGTGTGGTACATAGTGCTCATTTTGAATCCTAATTTATGCAACTTGCAAAAACATAAATAGAATAGGAGTTTGTGAATTATATCTTTAAAAAGTGACTTAAACAAAACAGTTTATGAATAATATTTTTGAAAAGAAAAAAAATCAGATTTTTGCATTTTTGTTTTTAATTTCGATAATGATATCATTGACGAAACACCGAATTGAAAAATTCACTTGTGCAAACATCACTTTAATATTAATTTTTGGACTTCAATGGTATAAAGTTTAATTATTTTTAAACATGTTTTGATCAAATTAGTAGTAAGGTGATCATAATGACAACATTCAATTCAAGTTTTGTAACCGACGTACTATATTAACTTGTACAAATGTGCATATAAGTGTGTATTACTTAAATTTAAGAAATATTTAGTAATTAATAGGAGAGAGAAGTACCATGAGCTTTATAAGAGTTAGAATTAAGTTTTGTGCATTTAAGAGTTATACCAAAAGCTTTAAAATTTGTATTACTTAAAATGTTGTATACATTTAATGAGGATGGAAGTACCTTTATACTTTATATGTAGTATAGCAGGGTACCCGCGCGTTGCAGCGGCGGGTACCCTGTGATTAAAAAAATGACATGAGTCCGGCCTGATTTACTTGTTTTTTCCGGTTTTAACCGGCCTCCTACCTTCCTTTTCAAACGGCTTTTATTAGCTAGGCGAACTGGTAGCGACTCCGGTTCCTGAAGAACGGGTTGGTCGAGTCCGATTTTCAAAACCATATGAACTATGAACTTGACATATAAATTTTATGAAGCTTTTTGAGTTTAATTATTTTATAATATGCATTTTTCATTTTAAAGTTTTTTTAAAAATAATATTAATTGGTGTATTTAATTAGTTTATACTTATACAAAATGTTTTATTATGTGTATTAATTTAATGTTTAAGAGACATTTAATGGATGAAACATTTGTGTGTTTAATGATTGTACTATAAGCTTTATAAGTTGTATTACTTAAAATTAAATTTTGTGCATTTAAAGATTGTACTATAAGCTTTGTGAATTGTATTACTTAAAACATTAATGAAAAGAGATTGTGCAATTCTTTTTATATGTAGTATAGATAAAATACTGTCGAAAATTGTTATTATTTATATCACTCTGCAACACAAAAACAGCTCCATAGGTAAGACTAAAAGATTTATATAAACATTGCAATACTGACATAATAAAAGTTATTTAAGTTATACATTACCATAGCCAAATTGCCACATATGAACCATAACGATAACGGTTTAAGTGGCATAATTTTAACTATATAAACGGATAGCAAGATAGATCTGATAGTTAACTAAACATAGCATATAGCTAAATAGACACCATAGATTGATAACGACCATAATATACTAAAAAGTTCAGTCATAACAAGTAAACCATCCAAACCTTGGTCAAAGAAAATTACATCTGCAACCACTTACATTATCAGTTCAGCAAATATGAAACACGGGCATATATATTGGACTCTCGCCAAAGAAAACAGCCTCCTTCTCATCCACAATATCTTCCACGTACTTAAACCTCAATGTTTGATTTTACTTCCATCCCCAATATTTAGCAAGATGCATCCAATTTCCTTTAGGGTTCGTTTGGTAGGACGGAATGAAATGTCAAATGAATGGAATAACCGACGTAATGGAATAAATAGTGGAATGTAATGATTCATTACCATTATTAATCATGTTTGGTTTGTATGATAAGACGTAATGAAATCATGATAAAAAGACTAAAATGCCCCATTAATGATAGGAAGTTAATTTAATATGTTAGTTAATGGTGGAGTTTTATGTAATTTGATTCCATTACAAGATGTAATGGAAAAAAGTAAGGGCCCCCTAAGGAATGGTTTTTGTGTAATGAGTCATTCCTTGTAATGAATTATTACATTCCATAAATGTAAACAAACAATATTTTTCCATTCCATCGTAATAATCTTTTTCATTCTCCCTTTGATTACAACATACCAAACACTACGTTAAAGTTCATATGAGTGTTACAATTTAGACGGTCTGGATGATGTTCTTCATTAAGAAAAATTCTGAAACCTCATTTCTTGTGTCGAAGCAATGCATGTGTGTACTTAAAGAGCTTGTGCGTCTTTACAAAACCTTCAGGGACAGTCTACATTATGAGAAAAGCGTATTATACTTCTTAAATCTTACTGCATTATGTATAATAAGCAATTCAGATATGAACTATATATACCGAAAGCTTACCAGTCGGCCTTGCTCAAACACGTAACAATATAGCTTTAAGTAGAAAGTCTTGTTTTCATCCATATGTTGTGGTCCATGGCAGTCCATGTGCAGATTTGGAACATCCGAGGGTCTATACACAAAAGTGTAAAAAATTACCAAAAAATATATAATTTAAAAAAATCAATTTGGATAATGCTAATTATTTATACACACCCAAATCTGCAACATGTTTAGGTTGATCTATGTTCCATACTGACTGTCCACTTCACACGTTCTAATGATGTGAATTCCCACCCATCAGCCATAAAAGTCATCAGCTTTACTATGTTATGCAGAACGTTAGTGAACACTATCCTTCACCCAGGAACAAAACCACCAAAAAGTACTACATCCATCCAATCTTTTCCAAAGAACATGTGACCATATTTAGTAGTTTGTCCAGGGTAAAGTTTTAGGCGTTGCTTCACTTTAATTCTTAACCCATTCATTTTGACCGTTAAAACTTTAGAAGCTATGTCTTGCAGGAAATTCAAGGGAAGCAACTACAATAAGGGTAACTTTTTAAGTATATTACCATATTTATATAAAACATAAATTATTTATATAAATGAATATGTTATTTCAAGGGTACCGGACATTCTACACGATTCTGGCCTACTACAGTAGTAAACCTTGCAACTCTTCCTTGTGCGTTCAACGTTTCATACCCACCTACTTCCGCGCCTTCTGCATTGTACCCTGTTACGTAGTATGTGTCTGCACTTTCATTTACAAAGTGTCATATTGTAATGTCGTCATATCCACTAAGCTTAATGAAATCTTCCCAGTCTTTGTCATTTAGCTGCCATTGATGTCTTCCCACCTTTGTCATCCAAACCTTGACTTTTTTGCCTTTGTTGTTAATCAAGTAAACCCAATTATTGCCATTCTAGAAAATTTCTTCGAACCAACAAGGGAGGTTCTGTTAAGAGTGGTAATACAATTAGTTGATTATCAATTATTTTAAAAATACATTATCAGATCATAATTCATGTTTTTAATAACTTTTTGTATTTCAATAGTTTATACATACCTGTCGTTTTCTGTACCTATTAGAATCAACTTCGATAACAAATTGCCTTTTAACCATCGTCTGTAGAAAAAACAATAAACTTGATTCAGTCAAACTATTTAGATATCACAACTAGCGGCGCTGTATGTATTCAGTATAAGAATGGCTTTACATAATTTAATTGGAACCTATTTTAAGATGAAAGACCATGAATATACGGCATAAGAAATTTTCATATACCCAATGTCACTTAAAATCTTTTACCCCCAAAAAAGTGATAAATAGAAAGGTTAAACAAAGTTGTAGTCTATGATTACCCAGAACTTAACAAAAAGCGTAATGCTTTTGGCATTTTTTCTGTTATGAAATACGCCATAACATCATTCATTTCCAGAATTGGAATATCCAAAATTCAGTTACCTCAAACAAATAAATATGGTAATCAATTAACCTTATTATGCCCTTTTATGATGACATACTTTTACATACAATTACAGTAAAAAAACTCATATTTTGAACAAAAAGCAAATCTTGCTGAGTAGGCAACTTTCCTTATATGAGTAACTCTGTTTAAAAATTTCAAAGTAGTTTTGCTGATTTCCTATTATGAAGGCCACATAATAGAACCTGGAAATTACCAGTTGTAACCACTAACACTATGACAATGGGCTCTGCGATACTACCCTAATCTAATTACCAGTTAAGTACATTCGTAACCACTAACAATATAACAAAAAGGCAAATCCCATCATAAATTCAAGTCCATAGTTGCCACTTTTACTATTGAAACTACAAAACCGCACACTAAACATATGTTGACTACATTGTGTTGACTTTAAGTCATCCTTTTCTAAGACATAACAAACTTAATCAAAACACATTTTAGATTGGCAAATAATCATCTAAAGATATCTATTCTTACCAATACTTGCATACAATTATTGCAACATAATTCAAATAAAAAACAATGGCTAGGTTCTACTTTTTCAACCCAAATGCCTTCTTAATAACTTACTTTCAAGTATCCCCTAGTTTTCACATTTTTATGCTATTTCTTACATGACTCACTAATTATCTGACAATACTTATTTACCTTTTAAGTCATTAACTGTAAGTATTGCATGTATGGTTTAAAAGTTCAGCAATCAATCAATCAATAAGGGATTATACATATTTTTGGTTTAGACTTTTACATTAATAAAGAATATTATACCTTTATATATTATACTATATACTTAAAGGGTAAGATCGTTCCCCCGAGGCAACATTAATGCATTTACTAAATACCCGCCCGACCCGGATTAGACATTTAAATCACTCCCGTACGTGTCGCCGCCTCTAAAATCTTAGATCCACCGCCCCATTATTATCTCTCTAGATCTTTCTTCCTCTTTACAAACAACAGATCTTTCATCTCTCTATTTTTCTAATCTGGCGTGAATCTTCAATCAACAACATGGTGGTGTGATGGTGGCTTGAGGCTTTTAGGGTTGACATGAATCGAGATAATATTTTTAATCCTACTCTGGTAAGTTATTTATGTTGGTTTCAATCTTAAAATTGTTATATTTTGTGTTTTTATTTTGAATTGGTTTTGACCAAAACTTTTGGTTATGCCGACTATGTGTTTAATAAATGCTTGCTAAGACATAATATACTTTGTTAACAATGAGATGTTAAACACCAAGTGTTTGGTTAAATGTCTAATTGATTTTTTTATTCAAGTATTAGAAGATTAAGGTAGTTATATTATTTAGCTGACTTTTATATTTGCATTTGATTAGTGTTAATGTGATGATAAGGTAAGTTATTAAAACTACAAACTATCTGCTGTCTAAATTATTTCCAAGGCATCTTAATGAATTTGTGTGTTTTAAGAAATAGCTGCATAGGATGGCAGATATCATAATAATATTAGTTATATTTTTAGATAGCTGATAAGTTGATGCACAGAAGAAATTATTGAACCTATTAGAGAAAGG
>BQNB010070370.1:0-33144 GCA_026074375.1 Tanacetum coccineum
AATGATCAACCCCTTAAGCCTTTAAACCTAATTTATCTTTTGACTTATTCCTCCTTAGCTCTAGTGGTGGAGATGTGTATCCTTGCCAAGCTTATGATAGAAAAGTAATCACGACCGAGCAAATGAGCGTAACAATTAAATGTTGCACCCTAGATTAGTTGAGTGATCTAAGTATTTTCATTTCCATACTTACGTGAGGAGCTTGGTTATGTACAGGTGATTAGGACAAAATGATGCTTAAACGGAAAATTCCTTAACTTCGGTTGGGATACATTTTCAAAAACTTTTTTAAATTCTACTTGAGGACAAGTAGGATTCAAGTGGGGGGATATTTGATGACATCAAATAACGTCACTTTATAATATTATTTATCCCGTCTGTTTTGCCCACTTTTATATAATTATTGCAAGATTTGGTACTTAATTGCTTTAAAGTTGATAATTGCAGTAATTCAGGAGTATTTTGTGAAGACATACTAAAAGGCACATAATTTGGAGCTAAAACAAAGACAATTGAAGATTGCTACTTTCTGACTACATACGCTGTATCCAACTAAGAAGATACGGCGTATCAGCGCCTAGACTTCACAAGAAAGAGCGTTTGACCAATTCCCAATACGGCGTATCCCTTTGCTACCATACACCGTATCCAACTGGATAACTATTCAAAGATACAGTAATAAATGTAAATTGGGAATGATATCACTGATTGATTAAGAACGTAGCGCGCACTCTAAGGTATCCAGCCATATACGTCGTATTGGCTGGCCCAATATGACGTATCCAGTCTTTTTCAGACACTATAAATAGTAGACTCAAAAACGAGTTTTCAGTGTGCAAAATCATATTCTTTATACCATACTCATAAAAGAAGAATTTATTAAGAGAAGAAGAGCCACCAAGGTCAAGCATCGATCACGAATCCATAGAAGACATCGTGTAATTTTTACTCTCTTAATCGTTCGATTTTAATTGTTTGATTACGCTTGTATAATTACAATGGTTGTGTGCTAATAATACCCTCGGGTATTAGCCATATTAATGAAAGTTTAATGTTGAGTTTGTTTTAAAATCGATTTCTTAATTAATCGTTGATTGTTTAATTATGTTTACCACCTAATACTTGTCTATGTGCTTGAATATGCGACCTATCATTCAACTAGGTCTAGTGATACCTAAAAAGTAATGTAGATACTGGGATAGCTCTCCATATCGTGTTTTATATTACCGGACCAATAGGATCACAAATAACGTTCTGTCTTTACCTTTATATTATGATCTTAGTTGAACCGGTAGGTGACCCGTAAATCTTTACCTTTAAAATCGATTTCTTATCACCCAATTAATTTAGCAAATATGTTCTTAATTAATTGGTAAAGACTCGAATTGTGGACTAACAATATATAAAACACCGTCAAGCAATAAGTGGGTAAAGTCCCGATGGGCTAGGGTTTTACAGGATCACCACTGCTTTGATTCCCTAAGATAGATTATAATTAAATCAAAGGATGCTTTATGCGAATGCGTTAATTGTGACAGGATTAATCGTTTTTAGGTCTTAGGATGATGTCCCGCCTAAGTCTTAAGAATGATATGCCGCTTCGAGATAAGTAAATCATTGCACTAAAAAAAACAAACCAACACTGAACTGGATTTAATATGGCTTATACGGTTTTCTATCATTTGGCTTGTACCTCTTTTTTATCTTCTGATTTTCTTCTTTCGTGTTTATTGTTTACTGAATTGATTATTGTCACCACTAAACATGTGCTAGTCTCTCAGGCTGAACACCCCCCATCATTAGAAAACGTATATAACATAGGTTTAACCAGTAATTAGAACTAAAATAGACTAATTAGATTAATTAAAATACTCCACCCGATCGGGTACACTGCCTGTTATAGTGTTATTTTAGGGTTGTCGGCTAAATATAAATGTAAAACATAGTAATCAAATAATTGACCATACACGACAGCACATCAGTATACCTAAACTGAACCGCCGGTTTATGTACCGGTTCATGTTTTTTGAACTCCACCGGTTTTAAACCGGTCTTTAACCGAATCGGTTGTGAACCGTTTTTTTGGAAAGGTTAGCATGTGGTTTCAAAAGTGATGGCAGTGTGTCATTGAATATGGGCCACGTTTTTTCTATATTTTCCAGACCAATTGCACGCACATTTAAGTATATTTAATAAGTATAGTACCAATCGCAGGCTAAAGGATGAGGTCACGTTTTTTATATTCTCTTCGTCTCATAATTATAGTCAATTGTTGACTTTTAAGTTTTTTATTTTTTAACTTTTAACTTTAAATATTTTATTTGTATTATATAATACTTGATGAAAACCATACCAATAAAATATATATTTAAAACTCAATATATTTTCATTCTTTTCACATATTTGCATCCACAAATTAACTTATACATCATTATGTGAATTATTTTTTGTAAAATGTGAGTGTAGCATTCCTATATTCATATATTTTGTATCAAATTTTATATAACACAAAAAATAATAATTATGATCAAAATTGCAAAATAAAAAAGTGAATTATAATTATCAGACGGAGGAAATACTTATTATACTAATCAAATATAATAAGTGACGTGTGTTATTTATAGGACTAAAGGCTACGTTTTCTTTATGCTTTTTATTAAAATTCGCAGGTTAAAGGAGTAAGGCTTATGATATATGTACCCCCTAAAACACCATTTGTATCCCCTTGGGTTTTTTGCGGGTTTTTTTTTGTATTTTTATAATTTTGTATATGTTATAAAACTGTGACACGGAAAAAACAGAACGAAAAATATAAAGTTTAACATGTCAAAAGTATGAAACTGTCAAAAATTAGAAAACAGAAACTGATAAAAAAACTGCGTTTCACTGTAAAAAAATGGTGCAAAAGAAATTTTTTTATACTTTTTGGCACTATGCAGTGGATCATGGGGTACCAACAGGGGTACCCAAGGAGTAAAGGAGTAGGGTTAGTGATGGGTAGTACCAATAATGATGGGTAGTACCAATACCATTTATTATACTTGCCAATTTTCAAAATTTCAACCACTAAATTTTTAGAAATTTAAACTTTCAAAGTTTCATAACTAGTACACCTTGTTTTAGTATAAATAAAGAGGTTGGGTGTTAGGGTAAATTACACAATCTCAAAACACAAAAACAAATATTCTAAAAACTCAAAAAACACTATTAAAAACATCATTTGTTGCAGAATCATCAATCGAGCTTATCATGGTTGAAGTCAAAACGACGAATAGAACCCGAAAATTTGGGTAAACTACGATTTGTGTGGGATGTCGGACAATTCAAGAAGAGCCAGATGTAAGAAATGTACTCCCCCGAGTTGTTGATCCGCTCGAACCCCCTCAAAAGCTTATCTAGCGAGTCCATCTGTTGACTCTATTCCACCATAACATCTAATTTCTTTAATTTTGATAACGGTTAATAAAAAAAATATATCTAATTTGTCATATTTATTGTTTCGTATAGCTTTTTTTATGACAAAAACCTTTTAAATTTTGACCTTGTTAGCAAAATTTGAAAAGATTGTATTATAATAACAAAAACTATATAAAAAAGACAAACCAAATTGATAAACAATTTTACAGATTAAAGCCCAAAGAAAGTTATATGAAAATAAACTTACTACTCATCCATAAATTTTCAAACCATTGGCCCATTAACAAAAGATCCAGCCACATTGGACTTTCTAACACTAATGGGTAAACCAACTAAAGACTTTTTCACTATTAGAAAAAGTTTTTTGAAAGGGTTTTTCTCATTACAACAAAAACTTTTTAGAAAGCTTTTTGGAAAGACTTGATAAATATCAAGTCTTTTGTAAAAGCTATTGCTATTTAATGTGTATTGCAATAAACGCCTTAAATACAAAAAACTATCAAAAGCTTTTTGCATTGAAAATACTCTTAAGTTATGACACTACTACACAAACTGGTTTTTCCCACGGTAAAATCCGTGGGAAACCCCGTGGGTAAAGGCCTTTTTCCACGGATTTCACACGAAATTATTCCAATGCAAAAACCCTCGTGGGTAAATATTTCCCCACTGATTTTCCCACCGAACGTTGACTATTTCTCACGGATATTGCCGTGGGAATTCCGTGGGTTTGATTTCCCACATTTTCTAGCAACCATTTTTCACATATATCCGACGTTTTTTTTTCCACTGATTTCCCACAGTTATTTCCCACTCATTTCTCACGAATATTTTCCTACTGATTTCTCACATTTTTTACCAACAATTTTTGCCACAGATTTATTTCCCACGAATTCACATCAACAATTTCCCACTGATTTTTAATAAAAATATTCGTGTGAAAACAGTAGCAAATCTATGGCAAAATTTTAAACAATTATATTAGTTTTAAATATTTCATATAATTACCAAATTAAAATCTAAAACTAATATCCAAAAATAAAACTTATTATAACGACATCAACACCGCAAGTAGTAATCTAAAGAAGTGATATATTTCATTTTGATACATATACCGATATACATTTGCAAATATGCTAAACCCATCAGTTACAACCCTTTCTTTCTTATCATTACAATATCTATATTATTACATAAAAAAAAGACTAAAAACTACATAGATCTGCATAAATCACTTTGCGATCTAACAACAATGGACTATGAATGGTTCGAGTGCATGGTTCAGTGTTCGTAGCAGACATTGCTCGTACTTCAGTCACTTGTGGTGGTGGCGATGGTATGAGTATTGTTCGTGGATGGTATCCCGTGGTCGAAGGGGTGATCCGGTGTCGATGGTTTTTGTCGGTAAGATGACCAGTGAGATGGAGAATGAATGATAAGGTTTTTAAGTTTGTTTAGTTGTCTTACTAGTGTGTGTGTGGTAGAAAGGTATAAAGGGAAAATAAATAGACTTGTTTTTGTTGTGGTTCATCTCACCCTTTAAAAGTGACATCTTGGCAATCTTTATGATGTAATTTAAATGTTAAAATTGTGACATGTTGGCAATCTTTGTGATGAAATTTTACTATTTTATTTGTTAGTTTCTTATAATATTTTAGTGTCTAATTTGTTTTGCAACATAAATCATATTCTTGCTCAAATAATTACATAAGTTATATTGTATATCACTATTTTTGTTACACGTATGTATAACAAAATTCCCTAAAAATAAATAATTATTATTTTAAAATTTTAATACCTATACGTACGGGTGTTAGTCGGGTCGGGTTGGTCGGGTTTGAATCAATTCGGATCGGGTCAAAGTAGGGTCAGAGATATAATTTCCATACCCGAACCCGACCTTATTTGAATTCGGATTACTTGGGTCGGGTCATCTCGGGTCGGGTCAATTCGGGTTCGGGTCAACCCGAATATGAGTAAAATTTACAAAAAAATCTTTTTTTATACTCTTTTAAATAGAAAATAGAAAATTTATATTAAAAAAATAAAAAAAATCCCTTATTCGGTTCAATCTGGTCGACCCGAACCCGAGTTAACCAAAAATATTTAAACCGATACCCGATCCTATTTAGTATTCGGGTTACTTGGGTTGACCCGAATAAAATATTGGACCCGACTAACCCGACCCGAATATGCTCATTCGGGTCCGGGTCCTGATCGGGTCGGCCTTTTGACACCCCTACCTACACGGACAATATTAAATCCAGAAGAGTATTAAGACTGCTAAAAAGATGATTAATTCCGGTTGATCTTATGTGCAACAAAAAAAGACATCAGTTCTTATTTATAGAACATTATAGGGGATGCTAACAAAAATTGTGTAGGTAAAATAGAAATCCAAAAACTGATACTGTATTTTTTATAAATAATTTGTGCGAAATTATAGAAGAATTTCTCACGGTTTTCTATCAATTTATCATATTAGTAGGTAATATGTGAGAAGATACAAACAAATTTCTCACGAACATAATCATTATTAGGTTTTAAAAATACTAACACGTACATAGACATTAAGATAATTTGGACATTAAGAGCATAAAGTATTGTGAAAATGTGTAAGCATAAAGAATCACAAAAATAAATATTTATGTGAGAAATTCATGAGTAAATACCCACAGATTTCCTACTGAATTATCATATGTGTGGGTAAACCGTGGGAAAATACCCACAGATTTCCCATAAATATAATCGTTGTTATGTTTTTTCGCATTTCTACATGCACATATATACACATTCTTACATCTATAAGTACATAAGTAAAATAAAGTTTAACATCAACTCATAATGTGCGTATATAGTCATTTATACATACAAAATGGTTCATAGTTTCATATACCACATATTAAACCCTCCGTAGGTTTGGTCGACCTACCTATGTGTCGTGTAGTGAGCTTGGTTAACATTTAACGATTCCGTCATATCAATAACTCAAATATGTAAGTACAATGAAGGTTAAAACATAACTTACCTTATGTATATATAAACGTGCATATATAGATAATGGTCTTTTCACACGGACATAATCGTTTTTTTTTACTTTTATGATATGGTTACACGTTCAGGCATATACACGTCCGTATACTTACATACAAAACATCTATTCATACAATGAATGTCATAAACAGACATGCGAAACACACACGTGTAGATATTCATACATACGCAATGATTTGTTACACAAAAGGTTATACCTAAACCAACACGTACACTTGCGATACTCAGATGAATAGTTACGTTAATAAACAAACACATATAATATGAAACTAAGAAAACATATATAGGCATACTAAGTAACGTGGGAATGTGTAAGTAGGCAGAAACGTAAAGACGATATTTTTGTGGGAAATCTGTGGGTATTTACACACGTATTTCCCACGGATTTACCAACTTGGTGGGTAATCTGTGGGAAATTACCCACGACTTTCTCACGGACATAATTGTTTTCTTTTACTTTTACGATATGGTTACACGTTCAGGCATATAATGAACGAACTTCATGTTCGACTCAATATTTTGAGGCTAACAATCTTTCCCGAAGTGAGTTCATTGACGACACTCCTTCATGAGATCAATGAGATTTCTTTCAGCGTTAAGCTCATGTGGTCTTGGTCTTTCTCTTTGTTCTTTGTTGTAGGCTTGTTCCTTCATGCTTTGCGATCTTTACTTTTGAGCCTTTGACATTGTCTTTAACGTTTATGCCATCTTGCGATCTTGAGTCTTTGACCAACATTCTCATACTGTGCCTCATCTTGAAAGCTTCAAATCAGAGTTTGCGGAAGTCTTTGTCTTTAAATCTTGAGCTTTCATGATAGATTGTCTTTGTAGAATGAGCATGAACATGTGGTAATTGTGGTAATGAATCGATTTGGTTTTGAATTGGATCCCTTCACCAACGTTTTTGTATCCTGCAGGTTACCGTTTAGTAATAATCAAGTAAGAAAAATTGATTTTAAATAATCAATAGAACGTATTACTTGTAAAAGTGTTTTGTAACCAATTGGGAGTTTTAATCTTTTTATCAAAAATTCATCAACCGTCAATTATTTAATGGACCTAATTGATATCCAGTTTGTCACAAGTCCTTGATTCATTATTAGAATCTCGCAAGTCACCATACCAAGAGCTTGTTTGATGCTGGCTCAAGCAGGGATCTTCCATCTTCATTGTGTAAATAAAAAATAAAAAAATAAAACATTAGTATCAATTTTCATTTTTTGGATGTTCTGGAAAGGAAAATAAAAAAAAAAAAAAAAAAAAAAAACAAGACTCTCTCTAACAAAAAAAAAAAAAAAAAAAAAAAAAAATATCATAAGGATGTTGCGTTACGGACTTTGTTAACAGCTTGTGAACTTGATGATGTTCAACAAAATGTGTATTTGAAATGGAACTGTATGTGTTCCTAACGAGATTTTTAATTGATCTCTGGCTCTAGACTCGATTAGTGCATTTTGGTTTTAGTACTCGGAGCAGGATGAGCAGATTGCCCCAAACTATTCAATATCAACGATCTCGGAATGAGTGTCAATATGATAACGTGTGTATCTCCATGAAATGGACAAGTTTCTGTTGAGAGAAACCCGAATGGCTGGGAAGGGTTGTGCATTGCATCATTGGGTCCATGATGTCGTTTTCAATGTCAGCAATCAACTTGTGATTCTGACAGCATATGTATTGACCCGGTTTCTGCCTTAAGTTGTGTGGAGGGCTTCTTTGTTTACACCCTTTATCCATACATTTCTTTTTCATTCTTCAACGCCTTCAATGCTTACCAGGACGTCATTACTAACACCTTGTTGTGATTGTTCCAGTGTTAGCTCAATCTTAGTCGGCATTATTCCCATATACATTCATCTCCAATCATACCTAAGGACTGCTATTTCTAACTTTGGATTATCCTTGGGTAGATCCTCCGGTTCTGGTTGGATCATTAGGATTGATTCTTAACCTAACCCCTATGACCTAGAATTGTCATGAAATTAAGATGTTGTGTGGGTGTAAAGATCGAACCATAAAACATTTATCTTATTTTCGCCATTGAGTCGAAATTAGATCATATTTTAATTACATGTTTCTTCTCCTTTTTTTTAATTAAATAAACACTTTAGTTTTTGACATACCTTGTGATAAAATATGTCATTGAAAATTCTAAGTGGGGAGAAAATATTATCAGCATGAATGGTTTGGAACTTTGATAATGTTTTTGAATACATAAGATGGTGTCGTTGTTGATGATATCCAAAAACATTAAAACTTTATTTTTTGAAAAAAAACTCCCCCTCAAAAAAAAAAAAAAAAAAAAAAAAAAAAAAAAAAAAAAAAAAAAAAAAAAAAAAAAAAAAAAATAAAAAAAAAAAAAAAAAAAAAAAAAAAAATAAAAAAAAAAAAAAAAAAAAAAAAAAAAAAAAAAAAAAAAAAAAAAAAAATAAAAAAAAAAAAAAAATAAAAAAAAAAAAAAAAAAAAAAAAAAAAAAAAAAAAAAAAAAAAAAAAAAAAAAAAAAAAAAAAAAAAAAAAAAAAAGAAAAAAATAAAAAAAAAAAAAAAAAAAAAATAAAAAAAAAAAAAAAAAAATATAAGGGGCGGGGGATTAATCTACAAAAAAAAAATAATAAATTAAACCACCAATTGAGAAATGTTGTCTTTTTTAAAAACATTGTGCTCGGGGTGGAGTGTTGATCATACAATTTGAAAGATATGAATGTCATTGAGAAATTCTGAAAAATTGTGTTCAACCTTTTGAAAAAACCAGGATGTTTAGAGGGATTCTCTTCTACGGTAAGGGTATAAGGCACTCAAATCGTACACTATCCTTTTTCTTGAGCTAAAAACACATTGAAAGTCTTGTAAGAACAGTCTCAAGACCGAGAAACGTTAATTTCTCTCGTTGTCGAGGATAAGTTCATAAACCTTCCTTTATTTGAAAGTTCGGGTTTTGTACTTATTATTTGCAATTAAGCCATCTAGATAAATTAGGAAATGACATGTTTTGAGGCCTAATTTGCAACTCGAGCTCGAACTAATTTACACACCCTGTGTCAATGTTAATCGACATTTCTAAGCAAGTAAATGTTATCGATTCCAAGAGACATGTCTGAGAGAATCTTTTTAGCAATGTTTATCTGTTTTTTTGATTTTGTATTTTCTTTTTTGAAAGTTTTAATATTTTTGTATTTTTGCTTTTTCTTAAAAAATATGTACATGGTGATGTTTGATGGATGATATCAAGCATTCTCATTTGCTGAACCTCCAGATAGCTGAATTTAGTCAACATCTCTTACCAATACCTTCTGTCAAGTTACTTAACCGGATCTCCATGAAGGGCTTTTTGTAAACATGTCAGCTAATTGGTATTCAGTTTGACAAAATAAAATTCAATTATACCATTTTCAACTTGTTCCTTTCATGAATGATACCGGAGTATTTGATGTGCTTTGTTTGCGATGCTGTAGGGGGTTGCATGCTTGATTTTTGCTATGGATGATGAGAGTCGAAAATACAACGTTATTTTGTTATAGATGAAGCACATAATGTTGTAGTTGAAGCCATAATCTTGAAGCTGTGTCCTCATCCACATTACTTGAGCACAACTTGCAGATAACGCCACATACTCTGCCTCTGCTGAAGACATTGCAGTGCAGTTTTGTTTCTTTGACATCCAACTTACTAGCTTATCACCAAGGAACTGTATCCCTCTAGAAGTGCTTTTCCGAGTATCAAGGCATCCGGCATGATCAGCGTCTGAAAATGCTGTTAGTTCAAAGCCAGAATCCTTTGGATACCAAAGTCCCATGTTAATGGTACCCTTTAGGTATTTAAAGATTCTTTTCACCTCCTTGAGGTGCTTTTGTGTTGGTCGTGCTTGATAACGTGCATAATAGCATACTGCTTGCACTAAGTCTGGTCTACTAGATGTCAAGTACATGAGTGACCCGATCTTACTACGATAATCAGATTGGTCTACGGGTTCTCCACTCAAATCTACATCTAGTTTGGGTTTAGTAGCCAATGGTGTACCAATGGAGTGACAATTGTCCATATTATGCTTTTTCAGAATTTCTAAAGCGTACTTGGCCTGATTGATAAAAATACCTTTTGGGGACTGGTGGATCTGTAGTCCTAAAAAGAACTTCATCTCCCCCATTAAGGACATTTCAAATCTACTGTGCATTAACTTTTCAAATCTTTTTGAATATTTAGGGTTTGTAGACCCAAAAATTATGTCATCAACGTAAATCTGCACAAGTAGAATATCCTCCCCGTATTTTATCTTGAATAAAGTTGGGTCAATTGTACCTTTAGTAAAGCCTTTGGACATCAGGAAGTTTGATAGTTCATCGTACCAGGCTCTTGGAGCTTGCTTTAATCCATACAAAGCTTTCCTCAGAAGGTAGACTTTTTCTGGATGATCTGGATCAACGAACCCTTCTGGCTGAGCAACATAAACCTCCTCCTTCAGTGGACCATTAAGAAATGCCGTTTTCACGTCCATCTGATAGATTGGAAAAGACTTGTGTGCTGCGTGGGCAACAAAAATCCGAACTGCTTCCAAGCGAGCAACTGGAGCAAATGATTCTTCAAAATCAATACCCTCTTCCTGAGCATAACCTTTAGCAACAAGTCGTGCTTTGTTGCGAATTACAGTCTGATCTTCATCCTTCTTGTTCTTCCATAACCACTTTAGCTTTATAATCATCTTGCCAAATGGTTTGTCGACTAGTTCCCAGACTTTTAGTCTGTCGAACTGATGAAGTTCATCCTGCATTGCTTCGATCCATGCAGAATCAGCCATTGCCTCCTTAATGTTCTTCGGTTCAACAATACTCACCGTGAGCGCGAACATACACATTTCAGGATCTGTGGCAAGCTGTCGTCTTGTTTGAACTGGCATGGTTGGATTTCCACGAACTTGTTCTAATGGATGATCTCTGGTCCATCGGTAATCATGACTTTGTGGTTGAAATGAATGCACATCGGTATTATCAATGTTGCGTGAGGAAGACTCACCAATTTCTTGTACCCGTGTACAAAAAGGATTGATAAATTCAGAAATAAAAACTAAACATTTTAAAAATAAAGTTACACTAAGCATGACATAAAATAGGCAAACATATTATGAAACAATAAAACTATGCTAAGTATTGAAAAGGGAATAGAAAATAGAACCGAATTGGAGACCCGCAATTAAATGAATACCACCCGATTTATTTAACTAAAACAACTAATCAAAGTCGGTCTAGCTAAATAAACCCTTAAGCTCCACGCCAAAGAGTTGAAACGAATCGTCATCACAAATCACAGCAAGTTTAGGAACGAATAATTATAAAATCTAAATAAAACATTTTTAAACTAATTTTTAATCGTCCTAAATAGATAATTTGTTAACACTGTTTTCAAAAAAAAAAAAAATGCTAAAAACTGTTTATAGTAACTAAATGGGCTAGGCCCAAATTCTTCCAAAACCGACGACAAACGAGTTTATGAAACGAGATGTAAAAGCTAAACAAAGAAAGCTTATTCAATAATAGCTAAAAACCAAAAGCTTATAAAACTTATAGAATGAAGCTTATAAAAGAAACAAGTGTATGAAATCAATAAGCTAATAAATAACTTATCAATTTCGTTACTTATTGTTAGATAAGCTCAGTCGATAAGCTGTAAAATAAGCTCTATGATAAGCTTATATTTCGAAAAGAAGGAAAAGAAAAGAATAAGGAGATAAACCAAAACAATAAGCACTTTAAACACAAACCTTCATTTCATTAAGCTAAAGAGATCATTTACAATAAACTTGAATAAGCTTAAAAAAAACTACAATAAGCTAAAACTAAACATTAAGCTAAAACTATAAAACTAATAAGCTAAAAATGAAAGAGCAAAAATTTGTAAACTAAATCCTACTCTATATTAAAGTGAGGGGACCGTCTTGTTTAAATAGGAGGAGTAAAATTGTAAATTGGCCAAATCATTTGAGCCAATGATTGGCTTCGATTTCACTGCCTCGGATCGTCAGGTGTGCATAAATTGATCCCACCGATTATTGGATGACACGTGTTTTTTTTCATTGCCTCATTTAAACGCAGTATGTGTGTCCGTTTGATCTTATATGTTGCTAGCTCAATTAAAATATATTTTGAGAAGAATTCTCCGCCACGTGTCCAATGCTCATTCGCTTTCTTCTTTTGAGTGGAGGCTCATGTGAGCAACATTGTATTTATTTAAGAGCACATGATGCTTGCGTCATCAAAGTTGATAAATCAGATGATGGTGCCAAAATGTCATGTGTTTCAAAGCTTTAATGGGCTTAGTAACAACATGGGCTGGCCCGGCCCATAGAATGGGGTACGGGCTGGCCCAATAAAATTCGAGGGCACCGTTGAACTCGTTTTCTTGCGCTCTTTTCATTCCCGTGCTCGGTTTTGTCAGGCTTTGTCTTCATTTTTGTCCATTTATTTAATATCCGTACCTGCACATACACAAACACAAAAACAAACATATATATGCATTTTTCATTATGTTTTTGGTCTTTTGGGGTCGTTTTTCAAGGTAAAATATATGTATAAAATAACGTAAAAAAAATCCAATTCCTTCCCACCATACTAAAGTATTGCCGTGTCCTCACGCAATGTAATAAATACGCGCTTAAAACTAAAAATTTCAATCCCCTCAAACTAATCACTTTGAAAAGTAGAAAGTGCTCATCTAAAGGAATTAAAAAAATCAAAAGTTAAGAAACGCCCCGTTTTTCCATTTCAATATTTTTTTTTAATTATTTTTTATGCTTTTTCTAACTTTCCATTATTTTCACACTTAATAACATTATTTATTTATTTATTTATTTATTATTATTATTATTATTAGTATTTTTTTTCCGATAATACTTAGGATCATGGAACAAGCAAAATAAATTCATCGTCCTCAACTTTCACTTTTTCCATACTAAGCTTAAAAACAAGATCATTGTCAAATATAAGTCATGACACTAATACTACTCATAAATACTAATTGTGTACTTACTTTTCCTTCCTTATTTCCTAATTTTGTATCTCAAGATTTATTTAAAGTCATATCCCAAGGCCGTTAAGACTTTATTTCGATAACTTATTAAGTTCAAAATAAAGTCGAACGTTTAAAAACGCAATAATTAGCTCCTACCCTTTTCAAAATAACAAATGTCATCAAGAATTATATTCCACAACTCGAGGCGACAAATTTGGCTTTTATTAGGCTACTTAAGCAAGGCACCATTCATGTCATATACCCTAAGGCTCTTTAAGACATAAATATACCAATCTTAATTGCACCATATACCAGTAGGCTCTTTAATCACAAAATAAGACAAAAATTAAGCAAACATTATTATACCTTAGATCCTTTAGAAGGCTACAAACATCGGACACGCCTCCGACAAGATGTAGCCAACATATTTCGATACTTCGGTAACGTCATCGACTTTAGAAGGCTGAACAGTCGGTTGTGAGCCGGCAAGATACAGCAAACTTTTACCATCTTGAAGTATTAAGAATTCTACTATCCCATATACCCAAAGGCTTTTAAAGGAAAAGAAAAAAATTTCTTTATAATGATTACATATAATATGTCAAATTAAAGTATTCCCTGATGTGTAGCTCATCTAATCAACAAAGGAACTAAAGAAAACTTCTATTAGCTAATTATTAACCAAAAAACCATACAACTCTACTTATTAAACATTTATATAGGGGTGAAAAAAGCTAATGGGAGAAAAAGCCTCAATTAATACATATGAGCTTGAAAGAAAACCAACTATTTCTATCTAACGTGTAAATGTCATTACTTATAAATAACACTATCATTTCTCATTCTTCGCAATTTAAAATCTCTAATAAAGAGATTCGCGAATGCTTAGCCATATAAATTCCAACTCGGCATATTTAAAATCTACATGAGATTAGCACAAGTCTTCATTTACGTTAATAACAAATCAAGTCTAGCATGTTTAAAGTCTACTTGAGACTAGCACAAACTATCATCGTTAAATGTTAAGGAAAAAGCTAAGGTTTAAAATCGATCGAGTCAAAATTTATTTCTCGTTCTCACCTTTATTTATGCCAACACACTTATTACATTTTTTTTTGAACAATATTTTTTACTTTTTTTTATGTGCATAAAAATTTAAAATTTTTTGCTATTTTTCATAAATCACATATTTTTGGTGGAAAAACGGGTTACGTGAGAACAATGGCTGCAGGCATAATCAAATCGATAGATTCCCCCACCCCCCCCCTACTAAAACTACCATCATTTCCTCAGTGATATTTAATTACCCCCATACTAATTTCAAGGCATAATTCAAGTATTAAGGGTTAATCGATAAGAATTAGATTTGGGATGTTCCCTAAAGTATAGCTGAGGATGAAGAAGCTCCGAAATACAAATGGACAAAACCATGAGCACGAGAGTCTTTAAAATCTGGGTAATCCTGGACAAAACAACACAAACTAACAAAACACAATACACGAGAAAGGAAAGGCAAGCCCCCTCTCATTAGTTGTTAGAAAATAGATAAGAAGATAGAAATTTCTTGATTTTGTTTAACCCGAGTCCGAGCTTGACACGACCAACGAATTAAGTGTTCCATAGGGGAAGCAAATGGAAAAAGTAAAATCTCAATCGGGCTTTCATTAATGTGCCGGAATAAACATTAAATCACATGAAAGTCATCCCCATAGAAGCCACTGCTCTAAGTGGAGATGCCAGGGGTCAAGATTGTATCTTCACTCCCGTGGAGCAAGATAAAAAAAAATCCCGGGTAGGTGAGAAATTGGGAGAAAATCCCGGAAAACAAATGTGAAGAACGTCATCTTCAACATTTGAGAAAAATCATCTCACGTCCCCTTTGGTCATCATTAAGCCATTAAAATTATCAAATCACGGGAAGCATCGGGCTCAAAAGGTAAGCAAAATCTCAACATCCGGTGGTTTCCGGAGGAGACGAGGAAATGACGGATAACTCATCAAAATAAAAATGATTCAAACTAATCGGAAGTTCCAAAAAAATGTTATTTGAATTATACAATGCTAATCCACCCCTCCTGAACAGGCTCAACACTCAAAAAGAAAACAATCATCACTCGAGAAGAGATAATTAGCATGATTAGTGGTACTCAGCCACTTCTCGTCACTTCCGAGCTGATCGCTAAAAGTCTCAAATTCGGGTAAAGAATTATCCAAATGAGAAAGAGAAGTATCGGACTCCTCAAAGAACGAATCACTATCCCGCTACGTGATAATGAAAATGGAGAAGGAGACTTGAGCACCGCGATCGGGTATGATGATAAACTTTCAAAGATTGATATTAGCAATAAGACACGATGGACGTTTAATAATCTCACGAAGAATAACGTCTTGGATTTGAAAAATATCCTTCTAATCAAACTCTTTCTCATCATTCACCTCTTCTAAGCTAACGTACTCGACATCCTCAAAATCATCGTCATCACTCGAAGTATCATCATCCGGATCGGCTTCAACAATTCCTGGTGGAATTGGAGCAATATGAGCGAGTTCATCGGCGAACTCCTCGAGAATAGGGTCGATCTTAGAAGAATAAACAATCGAAGTATCACGGTTAATCAAAGATTCCACAAAATCGGACTCAACATTTAACAAATAATTTAATTATCACAATTAGGCACATCACACTAATCGTCATCGTCGAAATACCCTCAAAAAAAAATAAAGAACTTACTGGGATTGAGACAAGTTGCTCAACACTAGACTTTATTACTTTCTTCCCGAATTCCGTTGCCGGAATAGTGTCGAGATGCTCATCCCCCATATTTAGAGAATTATTGGGCTCCTGGATCGGTAAGTCGGGTGTGATTGATTTAGACGTAGAATATCGAGCAATAATATCTCCTGAAGGAATATAATCATCCTCATCATCACAAGTAATAGAAAGCATGTAACGACAGGCAGCAGAATACTTTTCTTCTTCGTAAATTTCTCCATTTTTCAAACTTCTGCTTCCCATACATAAAAAATCTTGCTTAAGAAGTCTTTCGAATTGGTAATCTCACAAATGTCTCTCATATTCTTCATCAATCTTCTCGCCTCGAAATCTTTTATAACCCAAATCATTTATTATTTTTTTAATCTCTCTATCGACCAATTGCTGCTCATGCATCATTTCCTCGATACTCATATCCTCTATTTTCTTTCTTCGATCTCTTATTATTTCTTCAAGTTTTTCTTCCATTTTATTAAGGACTTGTAGAATTCCTTGATGATCGACGGAGTCTTGCGGGGGTTGTGGTTGGTCAAATCTGGAAGAATCATACTTTGAATTAGGTTCACAGTAAGTTTCATTGATCAGTTGACATTGATAATCAAAATGAGGACCTCCGCAATAAGCACAACAAAAATATTATAGAGAAAAACTTGGTGAATTTTGTGGATAATAATTATCACTAAAGTTTTGATGTAATCACGCTCCTTTCATAATGACAAACGGGAACTGTGGTGAACAATCATAACCATAATGAGCATTATTTCCACATAACTCACACAAGTAAGTCTCAAACTGGGGTTGTGGAGGAGGGTAAGAAAAATTTGGAGAATTATCAACAAAGTTAGGCTTTGAAACATGAGGTAATAATATCATGGAACGGATCTAAACTTGATACAAGTTGTGAATTTCATTAATTGTTTTGATTGCATGGCTCCGTTTAGAAATGGATCGGCAATCTTTTGGGTGGACAATTATAACCGTAAAGAGCACCTTTACCACATATTTATAAAAGCAAATCTTTGACAAAATAATTCCATCAATGAATCACCGCACTATAAACAAACAATTAATGTCAATCTAAGGAGGATCTGCGAAGACTTTACACCGGGTCATGATTGACAACACATGTCTCTCGAAGAGCATAGCAACTTGGGATTGTCATCAGATCTTGCAAGAAAGTTCTGAATCTACTCAAGAAAGGATTGTTGGTTTAGGGGGAAGCTAAGACAACATCAACACCGACATCACCAACCACACAAACTCAAGTTACATATGTATCTGAATCTGTTCTATCCTCGAAGTTTGATGCAAAGACTTTCATAACTTGGAAAGAAAGTTAAAGCAACGCTGAAGAGTGCTTGGACAGAGAAAGATCAGATTGACAACCTCTTGAAAGAAAGAAGGTTAATGAGGAGCTTGGAAAAGTTCGTCGGTGGAAAAAATTTCAAAGGAGACCTACGGCTGCGACAAAAGAACCATATGATTCTATCATATGATGTTCTCATCAATCAGGTCAAACCTCGTACATAATAATCATGTGATTGTATGTAGTGTAGACTTTATGGTGATATTAAGGAGTGCTCGAGTACAAAATTTTCAAGAATTTCTTAGTAAATTCAAAAAATTTCAAATTATTATACTCAGCACTGTCTTATAAACCCTCAAAAGTTGAGGGGGAGCAATAATATGTTCCATTCTGCTAGAATACATCATTTTGTCCCCGAACGGTTAATCAATTGATATCCAAAATATCAAGGGATTAACATTTTGGATAAGGGGAGAAAATGTGATTAACCTAGACTTAATGTATATTGACAGAAGTAATCAATTAAAATGGACTCGATGCACTCCACACTTAGCATGTACTACGATTACGATGCACATGTTAAAGGGGAGCTTTTAGTGATGATTAAAAACATTCAAAGTGTAAACCTTTTGATATTTATATCAAACACTTTGAATGAATTTTTCAATGTTTTTATGTAATGGTGATGGAATACCCTAAAAGACCGACCATGTACTTAATTTTATGGAGTTATAAGGTGGTTAGGTATAGGTATTCAAATCCCATGATCCAGCCAGAACCGGAGGGATCTACCCAGGGATATCCACTAGTTAGTGTAGAAGTCCTTAGGTATGATTAAAAAGGAGAAAAAGTAAGAATCGGGAATAATGCCGACTGAGATGGAGCTAACACTGGAACAAACCCAACAAGGTGTTAGTTATGAAGTCTCGGTAAGCATTGAAGGGGTTGAAGAATGAAAAAGAAATGTAAGGATAAAGGGTGAAAAGAAAGAAGCCCTTCATATACTTAGGTAGAAACTGGGTCAATACTTATGCTGTCAGAAAAACTTAGGTGTTGTCTGACATTGAAGACAATCATGGACCCAGTGACGCTATGCACAAACCCCTCCCAGCCACTCAAAGTCAGAAAGACTTTGTTTCAAAACTCACGGAGATACACTCATTTCTATTGACTTTCTCACTCCGAGTTAGTTGATATTGAAAAGGTGGCACTCAGCTCCAGCCTCCGATCACTAAAATTAAAAGTGCACTATTGAGTCTAGAGCCAAAAGAGATCATCCATTAATCTCATTAGGACACTTGTCATAATTTAGCTTGTTATCTCACACAATGTGAATATCAAGTAATATCATTAGAGTCCTACGTAAGATCCTTGTGATTTTGCCAGAACATCCGAGTGATACTTAGGTATTCACAATGAAGATGGAAATCCTGCTTGAGCCAACATCAAACAAGCTCATGGTAGGTGACTTGTGCGATTCTTATGAATCAAGCTTGTTCCAGGTTATGGATCAACGGTTAAAGAATTTTGAATTGCTTAAAACTCTCAATGTGTCACAAAACCACTTTAGCAAGTGACACGTCGATTGATTATCAAATCGATTTCTATATCAATCGGTGAGATAGTAACTCACTGGTTCACTCTTATCGTGTTGTCTGCTTTGAGACGTTCCGATAATGAGAACATGCTAAGTACGATGAATCTAATACTTATGTGTTAGAAAGATTCAACACTACAGCTGGAAATCCTATCAAGAAGATTCTTCTTAAATTGAATCTATCTGATCATAGGTCGATCCTTACGGATTTGAAGGTTTCTCCAACCAAACCTGGGCGAATGACAAAGCCATATTCGTCCTCCCGCTTTATTGCCAACTGTTTTTATGCATTCTATTTAAAGATGGTAGTGGAGGTTCCTAATTCTAGCTGAATCACAAGATCCATAGCCACATGCTCATACCAGATAGACAAACATAAGGACTTCATAAAAGGCTCAAATACATATTTCAAGACTTCTACTACTTTGATAACGAACGTCTTTCTCGAAGTGACAAAGTATTATAGTTAACGAATCTCTAGAAAGACGTAGCATTAAAGTTTTTCAAGACAACCATTCAAGAAAGGTATGAGCATGTTGGTTCAGAAATCACAAATCCACAAGATGGCAAAGTTTTAAGATAGCGAAGAGATTGTGCTTGGTTGATGATCTCAAGATGCTCAAGATCACAATGTCAAATATAAGTTCAAGGAACAAGCTCAATCTAGAAATCAATGATCACTACAACATACTCACAGGAGAATGTCAAAAGGACGAGCTAAAGACTAAAGACAAAGCATTGTATGCTAGGCTTAAAGTTTTGTAAAATGGAGTGACCTCCCTTAGGGGGAGATTGTTGGAAACACAAAAAGTGTCGGTCACTTCCAAGTTGTAATAGGTCTTAGCTCGTAGATTGTGTCATGTTAAGTATAGAAGCTAATCCGGCCCAAGGCCCATGGGAAGCCCATCATAGCCCATAGGCCGGCCATCATGTAACTATATAAGTCCTCTCCTAGCCTTGGAGAGGGGTTGGTTGTTTTCATTTTCCATTTTCACACACATAATACAATTAATCCATTCCATCCATCACAACCCACATCTCTTTCTCTTGTTCTTGGTAGATCATTAGATTACATGTTTCTACAACCATTAAGAAATGCCGTTTTCACGTCCATCTGATAGATTGGAAAAGACTTGTGTGCTGCGTAGGCAACAAAAATCCGAACTGCTTCCAAGCGAGCAACTGGTGCAAATGATTCTTCAAAATCAATACCCTCTTCCTGAGCATAACCTTTAGCTACAAGTCGTGCTTTGTTGCGAATTACAGTCTGATCTTCATCCTTCTTGTTCTTCCATAACCACTTTAGCTTTATAATCATCTTGCCAAATGGTTTGTCGACTAGTTCCCAGACTTTTAGTCTGTCGAACTGATGAAGTTCATCCTGCATTGCTTCGATCCATGTAGAATCAGCCATTGCCTCCTTAATGTTCTTTGGTTCAACAATACTCATCGTAAGCGCGAACATACACATTTATGGATCTGTGGCAAGCTGTCGTCTTATTTGAACTGGCATGGTTGGATTTCTACGAACTTGTTCTAATGGATGATCTCTGGTCCATCGGTAATCATGACTTTGTGGTTGAAATGAATGCACATCGGTATTATCAATGTTGCGTGAGGAAGACTCACCAGTTTCTTGTACCCGTGTACAAAAAGGATTGATAAATTTAGCTTCTTGAAATGATGCATTCGGTGCTTGATCATTGTTGTTGTCCTCAGCATGACCGTGTGCTGGATTGTAATATTCTTCAAGTAAAGGACTGAAGAGAAATTCCAACCCTTGTTGTGACGAATCTGTCTTCTCTGCTGTAGGAACAACATTTTGTCTTGGGGGCACGGGGTCAGAGTTGTCATAATCTGACGCCTTTTGTCCTTGAGGAACGAGGCCTGAAGAGACATTTTCAACAGACATCTCTTGTCGTTGTGGTGCGAGGTCTGAACTGTTGTGATCAGACATCATTTCTTTGATTTCATCAAACTTGATATGAATGGACTCAACTATTAAGCGTGTTCTCTTGTTGTAAACACGATATCCCTTCGACTGAGTAGAATATCCCACCATGACACATGGATCCCCTTTTTCTTTCATCTTATCCAAATTATCTTAAAAAGCATCCGAAGTGCACTAAGGCTCATGACACTGAAGCTCGGACATATATGGATGCAATTTAATGCACAAAATGTTGCCCGTGTAGATGTTCACCGCAAACATACAAAATGTTCCGACATGTATTAGTTTCGTTGTTTCTAGTATAGTCGAAACTAGTAAGTGGCTACTCACCGAACGGGGATGTCAATCCAACTTAGATCTATTTATAACATTCGCGACGCTCAACTAGCAATTGAACAGTTCATGATAGTGGGCAATAGTGGGTTTAGTACTTAGGCCACTCGTAATATGTTTAAATGAGTAAGTTACTTGCGTTCAAAATGTTAATTGTTGCATGTTCTACCCAAAGTTGTTTAAAACAATATAATTGTTGGTAAAAGGCTGGGGGGGCTATGGAACTCACCTGTAAGGGAATGATTGATTATCTAAATCAAGGTAAGTAAATGTCTCGGGCAATTCGAAGACAAAACCTATTTAATTATAGGTGTTATGAGGTATAATGTATTTCATATAATTAAATACATTCACTGTTTATATAGTAAACCAACACCTAATAGTTTTTATTAGAATTCTTTAATGTTTAAACAATAATTACCTCGTACTTTGGTTAAATGAAAGTGTGTTTGTACTTGTATCCGTAAAGGAATATTATTTTCGTTTACTAATGTTACTATTGGAAAAATTATAGGCTACAACAACACCAACTAACAATGTATAACAATACCAACAATCAACCGCCAAAAATACACACACCCCTCTCTTTATTTTAAAACTCTCACCACCAATCCGATATTTCCATTATTAGTTTAGTTGTTTTATAAAAAGATATATATAAAAGTAAAAATAGTGCGCGTGATCTTTAAAACCTCATATCTTTATCGCTTCGACTCTGTTTTATACGTTTCTTATGTCCATGTCTCCGTATTAAAATAATTTATCAAAACATCATATTTATAAAGTTTAAGCCTTTGATGAACAGTATCTTTTACTGTTCATTACATTTCTATAATAAACTGTTTTTATAGAATTAATTATAGCGTGACTTGTTTAAAATCATAACTGTCATATAAATTCACTTTTCGTTTCTCGAGTTCCTTATATCCTTGGTTAGTATTAAGATAATTATCAAAATATCATTTTATAAGATTTAAAACCTGATGACAGTATTAATTTACTGTTCACCACAGTTTGTTTTTATAAAATTAATTATATACAACTTGTAAAATACGTAACTTGTTCATTATAATTCTGTTTTTCGAGTTCTTTATGTCCGTGGGTTCGTATTAAGGAATCTTATCAAAATATTATATTTATGAATTTACCTCTGATGACGTAACTTTTATGTTCATTAAGTTTATAAAACTGTTTTTATAAAGTTAATTATATATAACTTGTAAAATTCGTAACTTGTTCGTTATAATTCCGTTTTTCGAGTTCCTTACATGCTCACGATCCTTGTAAAGAGTACTATTTTTATAAAATATAAAATATACGTTTTATGGTTCGAATCCAACAGTAGGTATTAAAAATATAATTAGGGTTTTTAATTAATAAAGTTAATTTACAATCATTTTTGTTTAAGAACTTTGCACCAATATTTCACCAAGTATTATACCGTATATCTTACATGTATTAAGTCTTTCAATGTATGTCAATGTTCCATTGAAATCTTTTAAACACTTTATAATAACTTAAAAATGAATCTAGGTGGTGATTATACTTATACATCAAGTATGTTACCCAATAGGAAATGATCTGAATGAACATGAAATACTTTAAATGGAACTTTTAGAAGATAAGTAGGCTCGACGGAAAGAAGATGTAAACCCTAACCAAGCTTTAAAATCAAAACCCTAATAAGAAAACCCTAATATGGTTTCTGGATAATTCCTTGTTAACCCGACTCCAAAGCTTGTTATAACACATTGAGTAACCATAGAATGAAACACTTGAATACTTGGAATGCCTTGGATGCAAAAATTAATGAAACCCCTAATACACAATATTTGCCCGTGGTTTAATGGAGGTGAGGGACGGGCGGTTTTTGTGATTTTAATTAGTCTTGCGTGAAAGAGTCTGAGTTTGATACTAAGACTTGCTTTTATAGTGCAAAGGAAACCCTTAAACAAGCTCAATGAAACATGTGTTATAAGTGGTTTAAGGACAAGGACAAAAAGACCTTCTCCTCCTCACTAGCAAGCTCATGGATGAATTGGGGGGGGAAGAGAAGTAAAGTGACAAGCCAATATGTTGTAACTTGGGTCTAAAGTACAATAGTGAAAGACATAACATGTGGTAGAAAAGATATTTAGTGAAAAGTTTTGTTTTATTTCTTAAGTATAAGCTTTGAGTACCTGGGTTTATAAGAGTATACGTAAGCAATATAAAATAATTTTTGAGTATGCTATGGGTATAAATGTGGGTATTTGTTTGAGTGTAGATTGGGGTAAAGGTGCTTCCCAGGGTACGATCACGATGTATTTTATGCGAAACGTAAGCGTTTTACGTAACCAACAAAAATATAATTCATGAAAAGTTATAAATTAGACTCCTAATTATCATATAACACTTTCTTGATGTTTAAACTTTATTTGTTTGATGTCGTTTTACAGTGAACGTTGATTTTTAGTTTACGCGATTTAACTATAAGTTAATAATTAAAAGCGAACGCGTAAAACTCTAAAAATAAACAATGGAATTTATTTAAGTGTAAATAACTGGAAACCTGAGAAATGTTTATAGTCTCACCACATTAGGTAGCTTGTCCCATGGCTCAAGATGCAACCATTCCGAGGGTGCGTGTTTTTGTGAAGAGGTTTTGCAGATACTTTTCTCGGAACTGATTTCGCGGTCCTTGTGAACTCTGGAATTCTTGGAGTTCCATCGAACTTTGATGATGGGAATACGACTTCGCCTTAACTTCTTGACTTCACGGTCCAAGATTTCCACTAGTTCTTCAACAAAGTGGAGTTTATCATCAATGTGTATTTCATCTACGGGAAATATGCAATGGCTAGTCAGATAATAAACACTTTTCTTGATTGGATACAGAAACGTGTATGAACCTGCTTAAACTGTTGAGTAGTTCGAGTCTATAAGCAACGGTTCCCACTTTAGCTAACACCTTGAAAGGTCCGATATACCTCGGGTTCAACTTTCATTGTTTTCCAAGGTGATACCTTTAACATAACTCGATCACCAACTTGAAATTATAGAGGCTTACGCCTCACATCGGCATAACTCTTTTGGCGATCATGAGTAGCTTACATTCTGTGCTTAATTTGGACAATCTTCTCGGTGGTTTCATGAACAAGTTCTGGACCGGTGAGAGATGATCCCGACTTCGGCCCAACACCACAGGCGCTCGACACTTTCGCGCTATTAAAGTGCCTTTTGAATGGGGCAGCCGCTTTTAGACTAGCATGATAACTATTATTGTACAAAAATTTGATCAGCGGTAAGTGTCCTTCCCAACCATTCCCAAAGTCTATCACGCAAGCGCGTAACATATCTTCAAGAGTTTGAATGGTTTGTCGTCTTTGTCATCGGTCTCTGGATGATATGTCCGTATCATATCCATACGAGGAGTACCCATAGCTTTCTGAAATAACCTCCAGAGATTTGACGTAAACCGGGGGTCACCGATCGCAAAATGAATCGAGGACTGGTATCCCATGCCTGGTGGACCACTTCTTTCAAGTACGTCTGCTAGTTTGTCATAGGCGTCAGTTTTCCCTCAATCGGTTAAAAAGTTGTGCAGACTTAGTGAGTCACGTCTACAAATTACCCATATGGTGATCGTTTCCACTTTGCGTTCTTGGGAGTTTGGTGACTAAGTCCATGTGTATTTTCCATTTCCAGTTGAGGAATCGCTGGGTTGTACCAGTAAGCAGTTGGTTTTTGGTGTTTCGGCTTTGACCCTTAAACACGTCAAACAATTCTAACATAGGTGGAATGTCCGCTTTTCATGTTAGGCCACCAGTATAGTTGCTTCATGTCTTGGTACATTTTATCGGAACCCGGGTGAACATATGATTTCGACTTGTGAGACTCATGCATAATCAGAGTCCTTAGGTCACCGTAGCGCGACAACCAACTTTTGTTGTTTAGACACATTGTCCCGTCCGCACGTGGTTCCAATTTCTCCTTCCTGGGCTTTTCTGGGTCCTTCGAATTTTCAATCAACATACCTCCTACGTCTTCGGACTTGAGGTTTTCTGGTTTTCTTGCCTCTATCTGAGCCTCCAAAATCCGCTTAGGTAGGTCCAAACCGATAGTCATAACTAAGGCCCGAACCCGTAATGGATTTATTCGTTCCTTTCTGCTTAATGCATCAGCCACTACATTCGCTTTTCCTGGAGATAACGGATTTCACAATCATAATCACTAAGCAATTCCAACCAACGGCGCTGTCTCATGTTTAATTCCTTCTGATCAAGGATGTGTTGTAAACTTTTGTGGTCAGTGAACACTGTACATCTTGTCCCGTACAGATAATGCCTCCAAATCTTTAGAGCGAATACTACTGCGCCTAACTCCAAATCATGAGTGGTGTAATTTTTCTCATGGATCTTTAGTTGTCGTGAGGCATAAGCAATCACCTTTTCCCTCTGCATTAGCACCGCGCCCAACCCTTTGATTGAAGCATCACAGTAAGCGATAAAGTCTTCGTTTCCTTCGGGTAACGCTAGAATTGGTGCACTACACAACTTCTGTTTTATCAACTGGAAAGCTGCCTCTGCCTTGTCACTCCAATCAAACTTGATCTTCTTTTGAGTGAGTTTGGTCATTGGCTTGGCGATCTTTGAGAATCCTTCAATGAATCTTCGGTAGTAGCCTGCTAGGCCCAAAAATTGACGAATCTCCATTGCAGACTTAGGAGATGCCCAATCTTTGACGGATTCAATCTTGGCAGGATCCACATGAATACCCTGACTGTCGATCACGTGACCAAGGAACTGTACTTTAGGGATCCAGAATTCGCATTTAGAGAATTTGGCATACAACTGCTCCTTTTTAAGCAACTCCAAGATTAACTTGAGGTGCTCTGCATGCTCTTGCTTGTTCTTTGAGTATGCAGAATTCATCAATAAAGACAATCACGAATTTATCCATTATGGTTTGCATACCCGGTTTTATTGAGTACCCTTTCAACAATACAGCAGGTGCGTTAGTCAAACCAAACGGCATAACTTGAAATTCATAATGTCCATATCGAGTTCTGAATGCGGTCTTCGGGATGTCTTCTTCATGAACCTTAGTTGTTGATAACCGACCTAAGGTCGATCTTTTGAGTAGCATACTTGAACCTTGTAGTTGATCGAACAAATCATCAATCCTGGGAAGCGGATAACGGTTCTTTACCGTTAGCTTATTCAATTCCCGGTAATCAATGCACATCCGAAATGATCCATCCTTCTTTTTTTTTTTTGGGGAAAAAAGACCTGAGCTCCCCAAGGTTGTGGAATGGGTCTTATTAAAGCCTTTGTCGGGAAAGTTCTTTAATTGGTCCGACAAACCTTCATCTCGGATGGAGCAGTCGATAAGGTGCCCGTGCTACTGGCTGCGTGACTAGGGAATCAAAGCGATTTGAAATTCCACTTGGGGGTTGGTGGAATGCCGACAAGGTCCTCAGGGAAATACCTTCAGGAATCATGAAAACTATTGGTACTTCTTCAAGTTGCGTCTTTCGACTTGTCTTCTGCCTTTTTTCATTAGTACCTGTGCTAGAAAGGATTGGGACACTCCTCTAGCAAATACTTTTGTGTTTTGGTTGCACGAGAGATGTTCAATCGTGGACTCGTTGAACGTTGTTGCTTCCGTCACCATTGAAAAATTTAAGTCTTGTCTCAAAGGGATCTCGAACAAGTTTTATCATAAACGTTACGGCTGTTATTTAGCTACCAGTCCATACGATAATGACGTCACAAATACCCATCTCTCGGTAGGGCATCAAGTGGATGTTGAATGGATGATTTAGAAAGTTTAGAGTGCAACCCCGTATAAGTGTATTAACCCAAATTATTCTATCGTCAGCTAACTCAACATCATAACCATGGTCTAATGTGGTTGGGACGATATCAATCAAAGAACTAAATGCAGTAGATATGAAACTTCTATCGGCACCAGTGTTAAATAGTATTGAAGCATAACGGTTATTTTAGGAGGAACGTACCGTGACAACGTTTAGAGTTTGGGGTTAGTTCCAGCAGAGCCACAAAACATAAGCTCTTTGCTACAGGCATTGCCATTTCCAGCCCCGGATTCCTGAGTTCCATTCTCAGTTTTTGGGCAGTTAGTTACTCTGTGAAGTGTATTGCACTCCACACTCAAAGCAAGTGCTAACTCGTGGATTTGTCCCTTGGGTCCTCTGGTTATTGTTGTTGTTGTTATTTTTGTTGTTAACAGTATGTCGAACTTTACAGTCACGGGCCGAGTGACCAATCTGTTTGCAGTTAGTACACTTTTGAGTACATGGCCCATCGTGGTGATAATTGCACTTGGTACATAGAGGTTTGATTCCTCATAAGGTTCTTATCTCCAGGCCCAGCTGTGTAAGCCCGTGCCACATTATTTTCTTTTGAATGGTTGTAGTGGTTTTGGTTTGTTCCTTTGACTGTTCTTCAAATTTCCTTATTCTCGGCTTGACGGTTCAGCTGCAGTGAGCATCTTTTTGGTTCCAATCATTTCAGTAGCAAATTCAATTGCCTCTTGCATTGATGAGGCTTTGATGCCTTACACTGCCATGATCATGTCTGAGAAGACCACCGACATACCCGCTTTCCACAGCTGATTCATTACGGGACATTCTATCAAACATGAGTGCCAACTCTTGGAATCGCTGATTGTAGTTATCAAATCGTTGGTACCTCTCCACCTTTAGGTTCTCAATTCTCAGATTCAGCTTTTTGATCTCGCTCCTAGGGCAATACTTATCTTTTATTATCCTTTTCAAGGCGTCCATGGATTGTATATGCAAAACATCTTGTCCTATAGCCCTTATGGTGCGAGTTCCACCACGTCACGGCAAATCCCTGAAGGGTACAAGATGCATAATTTACTGACTTGTATAGCAAGTTGCTGATAAGGGAAAAACAGTTTAATCTTTTCCCCCATTGGGTCAGGCCAACGACTCTTTAGTGCCTTGAAATTCATAGGCTGGCACTTCAAGAAGTCAGTGTAAGTGCATTCTCCGTTGAGTAGGGAACTTGCCTTCTTCCGCGGTTCTGAACCATGGCTGTTATCGCCATCTTGCTTTGTTAATCACATTCTGCCTAAGCAAGTAGCCAGATAGCAACGCCTTGAATCTATCAAGCTGGGAGTGAGGCATTAGTGAGAGTTGTGGTAGGATTGGTTGTGGTGGCGGGTGTTGTCCTTGTGGTTCTTCTTGTTGGTGGAATTTTCTTCAAAATCACAAGGAATATAATACACGTCAGATTTCACACAATCATAAACATAACGTGACATATGCATAATAAATAAAAGAGATCACCATCCACAGTGAAATATACAACTGAAAGTGAAATCAACAATGACATAAATAAATCAACATTCATACACAACAACATCGATAATCATACATGATGGTCCTGTTCAAACATGTTCAGGACAATGAGATACAAGTGAAAAATATGGACTCAGGGCGGTGTTAGTCTGAGGGATCACCCATATACTTAAACGCCAATCAATGATCGCTAAAAGTAAAGAAAAAGTCCTTATAGCCTATTAGTGGGAGTAACCCATATAAAACATAAATAGCTTATACAGGATAGCTACAAATGATCATGACTAACAATGTGCCAGCCTCAGCTGGTGTCCATCTTGGGCTCTGGGTCTCTAGCCTCTTGTGTCGGCAATACGTCCATGCACTGAAGTCAACCGGTCTGAAGTGAGTGGTCTGGTAATCAAGTGGTAAACCTGTGCCTCCAGTGCTCCTAACATGTGGCCTCTATGGCTGCACTTCTTCCTCAGAACTAGTCCAGGCTATGCGAGCATAAGCATATACCGCCTCTCTATCCAAAAGCCAAAGCTGCTGTGGGGGGGTATGGCCTCATCTTGAATAGTGTGGGTAACTCGAGCGTTTCAGATACGCTCGGTCAATCACTGTGCTCTCAAATGTACCTCAAACTCCTCAGTCCTCTGCCTAATTGGTGGTATCAAGGCTTGGCAGCTCTCTGGTCGACCCTCCTCTAAGTGGTCGTGGTGCTATCTCATCATCGGCCTCAACAATCTCATCCTCTAGTTGTCAACTCCTGGAAGTAGGCATACTTGGCTGTCTCACGGCACCAGCCGCTGAACTTTCCCCGATCTCGCATCCGAGAGCGGGAGTAGTAAGACAAGCTCTCTTTCGAGGCGGCATCTCAGCCTTGGGAACATCAGTCCTGGGGGAAGTGGATGGAAGTAATGAGGGTGGTGATGCAACTGCAGCTCTCATCCGAATCCCAGCTGCCCCTGCATCAATAAGGGCTCAGTAGTGTGTAGGTGATGGGTGGGGTATTGGTGTAAGGTTGCAACAGGTAGTGGTGGTGTAGGTGCCGGCTGCATGCCAGCAATGCGATGCTCCGGGATGCGACATCGGGTTCTTTGGCTCAGGTTGACAGTCTTCCGTGCCCTTACGGAGATGTGTCTGGGTAAAGGGGATCCTGATCTGAGGGTGGTCTAGGTATGGGGGCTAGAATCATCAGTCTCACACGCCCTCTGTATCTCCCGGGCAGAGGGAACTGGTGTAAAAACATAGGTGTATAGCAGAACGTTGTTGGGCCGGTGCTATGATGCTCCCTCCTCCTCCTCGTTCTTCCTCCTCGTCCTCGATAGGTCCTCATATCATTCATATCCAGTATATCATCCTGTCTCATCACGGAGGGACTTTATCATTCCCCAATCCCTCCGTCGGCAGGGGGGGGGTAAGTCAGCTTGCTCCTCTCGGAGGTCATCCTCCGGATCATCTCTGGATCAGAATCAGGTCGATAGCTGGTGATAGGGCTACGGGGAAGCCATCAGCGGGTAAAAGGCTGGTCTCCATGGGTGCCTCATCTCGAAGTATACTAAGTACTCGGGGGCGGTAAACTCAGGCTCGGGAATATATGGTATCTCGATAGGTGATGGTGGGTGCTCAGGACCAGGCACATAGTCAGGGGATGATGGGTGCTCAGGTCCAGGCACATAGTCAGGGGATGGTGGGTCTACTGGCTGCATGGGAAGTCCATCGTATCCGTATACGATGACTCGTGGTACACCTCCATCGGGTATCTCCTCATCGGCTCCCCAAAAGACTCTCCCTGGTTCGGAGTCAGTGTACACAGAGGTATAGGTGACAGCGGATGATGCAGAAGACATGACTGCAGGAAGATAAATAAACTTATATAAGTATATTATATAAGACCATCATAGTATATATGTAGTATAATATAAACATGTATACATATCATGAAAACATATAGCATAACCAACTAATGCAACTCAAATTGGGTATGGTCCATGAAAAACTTTAGTTATGATGCCAATGTTTGAAAGAATGGTTATAGTCAAGTAAAAACATTTGACCCTGGTTCTCTATACCTAGGCTTGATACCTATCTGTAACACCCCCAAAAGGGGTCGCAGCAGAAATATGGTTTGGAGAGTTTTACTCATAGAACAGCAGCACGGATATGAGAACGATCCTCTATATGTGTCGTTTATAAATTGTACATTGGATTAAATAGACTTGTTTGTTACAATAGCCGAAGTTATAATGTTCATCCAGGATAAGTAAAGATTTTAAGAATAACAATTTCCAAAATGTAAGG
Source organism: Tanacetum coccineum (assembly GCA_026074375.1). Lineage (NCBI taxonomy): Eukaryota > Viridiplantae > Streptophyta > Magnoliopsida > Asterales > Asteraceae > Tanacetum > Tanacetum coccineum. The sequence goes on from BQNB010070370.1 coordinate 31,042, forward strand.
CCTCCAAATCTTTGTAGTAATGATCAAAATGGTGACCCACATGTATCCTTGTTTCTCGTACCTTCTGACATGAGGAAAAACATGCTTTAAATGTCACATAAAGTTGGTGAATTCACAGTTTAGTTAAATGTATAAAATAGGACCACATAGATTTCTGATGTAAGACTTTGTAACACATACATATCTTAAAAGCAATTACGACAGTGCACTAAGCTCTGACACTGAAGCGCGAATAAATGTATCAATTTTAATGCACAAAATATGCCGTGTAGATGTTCAAACCGCAACATCCAAATTGTTCGATTGTATACGTTCGCCTTTGATTCAGTACAATCGAAATAGTGAGCGCTACTCATTCCGAACGGGGATGTCAATACCAATTTAGAGCTATTCATAACTTCGCGCTCGTCTCAATTGCAATGGACAGTTCATGGATAGTTGAGGCAATAGTGGGTTTAGCTTACTTGGCACTCGTAATATGTTTAAAAGAGTACTGCGTCCAAATGTTTAAAATGATGCATATTTCTCACCCAAAGTTGGTAAAACATATAATTGTGTAAAGCGGGGTAAGAATCACCGTAAGTAATGATTGATTTCTAAATCAAGTAAAGTGAATCGCCCTTCTCTCGGAATTCGAAGGGAACCTAATTATATTATAGGTCGTATGAGTGTATAATGTATTTCATATAATTAAAACATCACATGTTATATAGTCACACCACCACCTAATAGTTTTTATTAATTCTTTAAAAGTTAAAACAATAATTAACTCGTACTTTGTTAAATGGAAACGGGTGTACTTGTATCCGTAAGAAAATATTATTTTCGTTTACTAATGTACTATTTGGAAAAATATAGGATTTAATGTTTTTATTGATTACATAATGATATTTCATTATTAGTTTAGTTGTTTTATAAAACAATATATAAAAGTGAAAATAGTGCGCGTGATTTTTAAAACCTCATATCTTTATCGTTTCGACTCCGTTTTATACGTTTCTTATGTTCATGTCTTCGTGTTAAGAAAATTTATCAAAATATCATATTTATAAAGTTTAAACCTCTGATGAACAGTAATATTTACTGTTCATAACAGTTTGTTTTTATATAATTAATTATATATAACTTGTAAAATACGTAACTTGTTCGTTATAACTCCGTTTTTCGAGTTCTTTATGTCCGCGGATTCGTATTAAGGAAATTTATCAAAATATTATATTTATAAAATTTAAACCCCTGATGAACAGTAATATTTACTGTTTATAACAGTTTGTTTTTATATAATTAATTATATACAACTTGTAAAATACGTAACTTGTTCGTTATAACTCCGTTTTTCGAGTTCTTTACATGCTTACGATCCTTGTGAAGAGTGCTATTTTTATAAAATATAAAATGTATGGTTTATGGTTCGAATCCCAAAGTAATTAGGGTTTTTAGTTAATAAAGTTAGTTTAAAATCATTTTTGTTTAAAGACCTTGCACCATTATTCTACCAAGCATTATACCGTATATCTTACATGTATTAAGTCCTCTAAATGTTCATGTCACTTGTTCATATGAAATCTTTAAACACTTTATATAACTTAAAAATGAATCTAGGTGGTGATTAACTTATACAACAAGTATGTACACAATAGGAAATGAATGAATGAACATGAAATACTTTAAATGGACATTTTAGAAGATGAGTGGGATGATGAACACAAGATGTAAACCCTAACCAAGCTTTCAAAATCAAAACCCTAATCAAGAAAAACCTAGATATGTTTTCTTGATAATTCCTTGTTAAACCCGAATCCAAGCTTGTTAACACCTTGAGTAACCTTAGATAACCTTAGAATGAACACTTGAATACTTGGAATGCCTTGGATGAAAAATTAAAATGAAACCCTAGCACAAAAATTATATGCCGTGGGTTTTTGAGGTGAGGGGAGGGAGTTTTTGCTTGATTTACTTGTATGAAGTGTAAGAGTATAATTATGGACCTAGGACTTTCCTTTTATAGTGCAAGAAAACCCTAAACAAGCTCAAATGAAACCATGGGAGTGTAAGTGGTTTCAAGGACAAGGTGTAAGAGCTCTCCTCCTCCCTAGGCAAACC